>ML793727.1:727757-739560 GCA_009831015.1 Picea engelmannii
TTTAGGACATCTACCCAGGTGGCGATTGTGGGCTGCAATTGCACCTTGATTGGATTTTGTGTGGCTATTGGGAAGTATTTCCAGCTCTTTCGGGATATGCCCGCTTTACCCCTCATTATAACCAATTATTTCATCCTTCACTAGTTTCTCTTCCAGTGACTTCAGACCCCACTGTTGAGTACTATTGGAAGGTCCAGTGCTATTTGAGAGGAAGGACATTACGTCTTCTAGGACACGAGTATTTGCTTTCTTTTGATTTCCCCACGTGGAAAAAACCCTCTTACCCACATATATGCTTCTTTCTCATTTATGTATGATGCACATCTGATTACAGTTTGACTTTGATATATATATTGTGTAAACAGTCACAGTAAATACTCTTGTTTCTATATTTCTCTCACCACGTTTTGCACACATTCACAAAACTAGTCTGACATCATAGGGGAACCACAGAACCCCCGTCGTTCACGACCCTTGCTCAACCTCCCGCCTATCTTAGGGGGAGTATCTGGTCGTACCCGCTCATCGGTACCTCCTTCACACACTCATGTGAGTGCTACTATCTTAGGATCAGCTTTGCTTGGTTCTACATTACTTGAGTCTACGTCCCAAGGTCATCCATTCACTCGCTCTCCTTTACACGGGAGCGGAAGACCCACTTCCTCTCAAGGAGGGAGCACCAACCCACCTAGCCCCCATCAAGGGTCAGGTTCACAACACACTATGGCTGGAGCTAACCCTCCCCCCCCACTATAGATGCCATATTTCGCCTCTCTCAACATACTGAATCTCACCAAACTCACCAATGATCCTATATTTCATGATGCCACATGGTCTGCAATGCCCACCAAACTCCCTTCAGACATACCAAAGTTTGAAGGGAAGGCAGGAGATGACCCCGCCAACCATATCATGACCTTTCATCTATGGTGCTCTTCCAATAGCATTATGGATGATTCCATCAGACTGCGATTGTTTCAACTCACACTCATTAGCCCATCAGCCAAATGGTATGTCAAAGAAAAATCAGGGTCCCGTGCGACCTTTGAGTCATTGGCCAAAGCATTCTTGACCTTCTTCCAATTACCCATCTGCCACGACAATGGTCTAGAACTATTGTCTAACTTCAAACAAACCTTAGCCACACACATCGCTAACCACATTCATGAGTGGCGTAGGAGACGTAGTTTGTGTAAAGCAGAAACCACCAAGCAACAGTGTCTTGACTGGTTTCTTAGATCACTTGTCTCTCTCCTTGGAAAGTATGTAGCTTCCACCTTCCTGCAATCTGAAGAGGAAGCCATCAGTAATGCCTAACAGTATGACCTCATCTACGCACAGTCAGGGTACTTATACACAGTACTTCCTGATCTTCCAAAACCTGTGCCATTTGGCCAAGACAAACCTGGGATGTCTCACTCAACAGACGGACTAATAGGTGCCACCACACACCATGGTCCACAACCCCAACCACCACCGATGTATGGAACACCTCAATACCCGTCGGCATATGGGGGCACTTCTTATTACCCCCCACCCCCTTATCAACAGCCATACCCTGTTGCTATACCTCCACCCATCAGTGGACCACCACCGGCACCTCCCATACATCCATCTATTCCCACAAACAGTGGTGCTCCCTCAACATCCTCTTATAGTACTAGTGAAAGCACAGCGCCTTCCTATGTACCTTATGGATCGATACCACCACAAAACCCATACTTCCCATTTCCTGGTCCTCCACAACCCATGGCTCCCCCACATCCTCATGCAAGGGTAAATTTTGTTCAACCCTCTGCTGCTCAACAATACCAAAATTTTGAACAGTTGAACACAGCCAACCCAACTCACCCATCGAACAATTCCAAGAAGAAAGGATGGAACAGGAATAACAACAACCCAGGTCAAGGCGGGAATCAACCCCCACAGCACCAACCCACTGGGGGCAACCAGAACCAAGGGAGCCAAAACCCCCAAGGGGGCAATAATAACAAATGCCAAGGGCGAAATAATGTTAAAACAAACTTCCCTTGTGCCCTTTGTGTAGATTTCGATCATTACACTCACCACTGCCCCCAGATCGTTGATTTCAAGCGGTTGAAAGACTTTGGAAGTCTTCCCCATTCACCTGCACAACCTGCCCCTCAGCAGGCACCACAACAATATGTGCAACAACCCCCTCCCGCCGTGCTGCAAAATCCTATTCCACATCAAGGTGTGATAAACACCCAATAGGATACACAACATCCCCCACCTCAGGTAGGTCAATACCACAACCCCGAAAATCCAGCAGAGCGTACAATCCTCCTCACCAGCGAGGAAGAAATCCTTCTGCAAACGCGTAATCGTCAGTATCATGCACCCGCTGAGTCTACTCCCATATCTCCAGAGACAAATCCTACACCAAAGGGGCCCTCGTTGGTGATTCCTCGCCCTTCCACCGAACCACCACTACGCATCCCTCGCATCCCCTTGCGCAGGAATGTCCATAACCCACAGGCTCAGGCAGCTCATAACTATAGCTTGGTTGACGACTTAGCGCAATCCCCGGCTGCCATGTCAGTCTTGGAAGTCCTCCAGACTTGTCCTATGCAGCGGAAATTACTACTTTCCGCCTTGGGGGCAGTCGACCCTACAGATACTCGACTCATCAGCTTTGATCTTGATAGTTGTGAACCTCGCCTTCCCGCCTTGGTCGCTATTCAAATACCAGTAAAAATACAGAACATCATCGTTCATCTGTGTATCATCGATGAAGGGGCATATACATGCATCATGTCCAAAACAGTATGGAAGAAACTTGGTTCTCCGGAACTCATACCCTCCGCCATCACATTACGAGCTTATGATGGACGACCATCATCTCCTGAAGGGCTCTTCCAAAATGTCCCCATTGAACTCGGGGGCAAAACTATTCTCATTGACATCGAAGTTATCGACGCTCCGCTCGATTACAATATCTTGTTCGGATGTAGCTACATGTATGCTATTAAGGCAGTGGCATCCTCCGTCTTTCGCATAATCATGTTCCCCCACAACGGGAAGATTGTGACCATCGACCAAGTCTCACATTATGAGCCTAACCCATCTGTCAACCTCGATAACATTCTTCCTCTCATTCACACCAACCAAGATGCATATCCACTCATCAAGATGGATCCTGGGATTTTTAAAGACCCATCCTTATTAGGAACATACCATGGAGCACCACCACTCCTTCATCCTGCTAATCAAGTATGCATCATCTCATCTAACGAAACTCACACAGAGGATGCTAGTCCTCCTCAGGAGGCTTCAGTCATTATTGACATCTCAATAGTCGCATAACCACTCCCACAGGAGCCTCCTGCGCACTCGTCGACCCCAAAAGTCCACGAATCCACATCCCCTCAGGGGCATAGTCCCGTTTGGGAAATATTTCCCCAACCCCTCACTCAAATTCCCTTCTTTTACCCTCCACCAGGTATAGAAGCTTTTCAGGTAGCTGCCACGCTCACACTACCCAATATGGTGTTAGCAATCCCAGTTTGGTATTTACATCCACCTGAGATGGTCCCTCGCCAATCCCTTCCCCCACAGGAAGGAATCCCCATGATGATTCATGTCCTTACCCCCACTACCCCCATACTCACTAACCCCCCTGCTACAGCTAGGGGCAGGCGGAAGAAGAAGGAGCCCACTGCTCCCCTTCCTCCACGCATCCCACCACCTTGAGCCCTATGTGAGAAAGAGGGCCACCAAACCAACAATTTTCCATCACTACCTGAATTACGAAATTTAATTCCCCCCAATCAAACTCCCACAACACCCGTCACTACGGCTAGTCCCACTACTACCACCCAACCTTCCAGTAGTAAAGGGTTGAGGACCAAATATGCATGCGCTATATGTTCAGAGTATGGCCATTACACCCATAATTGCCCAGCACTGCCACGCTTTCGGCAGACATTGGCCGTTGTGTGCCATAACTTCCAGAACAACCCACGCCCTGCTATGTCCTCTTCAAATATCACTGACATTCTCTATATCACCACTTCCGTGAATGAATGTATGAGATTCCCTTGCTCTCTCTGCGACTCATTGGCTCATTGTACATACCAGTGTCCTATGATCCTTGAATATAGGCAACGACAGTTGGCCCTGCTTCACCAACCCGCAGAGGCGACCATGGACCTTACCTCGTCCCTAGCAGATCTTCATGTCATTTCTCCCGAGCCCGAGGCACTCCCAACGCCTCCATGGTTCTTCCATGACATCTCTGAGGATTTACCCCGCAACCCCCCCAACTCTCCTTCTCATTCCCCTATGGAAACTCTCCACCCAACCACCACGGGTACCCCTCAGTACTTCAATATATGGTTTATGTCAAGTGAACCCTCATCATTTCCTAGGATTGCCCCCTCTACTTTTCCATTAGGGGGAAACCACACTGTCACCGTGATCACTCCTCATGATCCCTTATATTCCCATCATTTCCAATGCGACGAGGAAATACTGGAAGAGCTACAATGCCCGGACTCTCCCTGGGATGCACTACATCATCGTGCACTCTTCCTTCCACAGGAATCCCTCATGCCTCCTAACCAAAACCCCATTTACGCGGTCGAAACTAAAGATTTTATCCCGTCAGGGCCTATCGATTGGTTCAACAATCCCATTCCTGCCCCTGACGCTTTTGAGGAAGGTAATATGGCCAACATTTCCCCCACCATCAAAATCAACATTTCCATTAAAAATGGCATCGTCAAAGAAATCATCATTGGAGCTGCTTGCACTCCTCAGGAAATAGCCGCATATAAATCCCTCTTCCAGGAATATAGGGATATTTTCGCATGGTCATACACAGAAATGCCTGGCCTCGATCCCTCTATTGTTGAGCATCGCATCGACACCTGGCCTGACATCACACCAGTTCTCCAGAAACAGCGACCGCTACACCCATCTAAAGCCACGGCTATCAAAGCCGAAATTGACAAATTATGTACGGCCGGATTTATTTACCCCATCGCTTATACTTCATGGGTTTCCAACCCTGTACCCATCGACAAAAAATAGGGCACTATCCGCGTTTGCACCGATTTTCGCGATCTCAATAACGCATGTCCCAAAGACAACTTTCCAACGCCTTTTATCGATCAAATTATCAACGACTGCGTCGGCCACGAGGCTCTCTCCTTTATGGACGGATTCTCTAGCTATAACCAAATTCAAATCCACCCAGTCGATCAGTATAAAACTGCATTTACTACCCCGTGGGGTACTTTTGCATATCGTGTCATGCCTTTCGGCTTAAAAAACGCTGGTGCAACTTTCCAGCGGGCGATGACATATATCTTTCACGATTTGGCTGAAATCATCCTCGCTTACTTGGACGACCTCACAGTTCGATCCAAAAAACGCACCCAACATCTCAATGATTTACGAATCATCTTTCAACGGTGTCGCCAGTACAACATCCGCTTGAACCCTCTCAAGTGTGTGTTTTGCGTCACCGCAGGGCGCCTCCTCGGTTTTATCATTTCCCAAAGCGGTATTACCGTGGACCCCCTCAAAGTCAAAGCTATCACGGAAATTCCACCTCCTCGAAATCTATGACAACTTCAGAGTCTACAGGGCAAAGCAAACTTTCTTAGACGCTTTGTTCCTGATTACGCCATACAAGCACACAGTTTCCTCTGCTTACTACGTCACGACATCCCTTTTCATTGGGACGACTATGCCCAACAGTCATTTGACGATCTTAAAGCAGCGCTTTCAAATGCACCTTTAATTAGTGCACCTGACTATAATCGCGACTACATCCTCTACGTATCAGCATTAGCTGTATCAGTAGTCGACGTTCTCATCCAGCTCGGAGATGACAATCGTGAACATGTCATTTACTACGTTAGTAAGAACCTCTCGGGACCACCCTTGAAGTACAAACACGAAGAGAAACTTGCTCTTGCAGTTGTCCTCGCAGTCAAGAAACTACGCCATTACATTCTGCTTCGCACCACCAAGGTCGTCGCAGATTCCAACCCTATGCAATATTTGCTCAGTTGTTGACAAGTTAACGGAAAATTCGCTCGATGGATCGTTATCCTCCAGGAGTACGACCTCGAGTTCTCAACACCTAAGAGTAAGAAGGCCCTCGTTCTCGCCCAACTTGTCATGGCCCTCCCCTCTGACACCACCAGTGCCCCCGTCAACACCGACTTTCCTGACGAACATCTCTTTTACATCGCTTCAGATGATCCTTGGTATGGCGACCTTCTCGTCTACCTACAAACTCAAAAGTTTGGTAACCACCTTTCACGAGATGATCGACGATGTATTCGCCATCAGGCCCCCCGTTATCTCCTCATCGGAGACATCCTATACTGGCGGGGCATCGACACCATTCTTCGTCATTGTCTGACTATTGACAAGGTCGACAGAGTCTTAAACGACTGCCACAGCGGCGCATGTGGGGGCCATCTTTCGGGTATATCCACTGCTCAAAAGATTCTCTGGGCCGGTTACTTTTGGCCTACCCTGTTTCACGATTGCATCCATGTCGTGAAATGATGTGAGCAGTGCCAGCTCTATGCCAACAAAGCCCAAGCTCCCCCCGCTCTTCTTCACCCTGTCATTATTGTCGTCCCTTTTTGTAAATGGGGCATCGACTTTATGACTTGTAATCCCCCCTCCAGCAATGGTCACAAATACATTGTTGTCGTCGTTGATTACTTCACCAAATGGGTCGAAGCTATGCCCACTTTCAACAACACCACTGACACTGCAGCGCATTTTTTCTTTAACCACGTCATATCTCGTTTTGGAGTACCACTCCAACTTGTTTCCGACCACGGGAAACACTTCGAGAATGAGATTTTCGTTGAACTCTCATCTCGTTTAGGCTTCTCTCACGAGTTTGCCTCACCATATTACCCTCAGTCAAATGGACAGGTCGAGGCCGTGAACAAAGTCTTCAAGACCATGTTACAACGCACGGTTAATAAACATAAAACCAATTGGCATCATATGTTATTTTCCACGCTATGGGCTTATCAAACGGTAGTAAAGACTGCTACTAGTTTCATGCCATTCCATTTAGTCCATGGGGTTGAGGCAACTCTTCCCATTGAGTGTGAAATACCCACCTTACGCACCACAATTGAGCTATTACCTGACACTACTCCAATGGAGCAGTGCTTGCTGAACTTGGAGTCGTTGGATGAAGATCGCCGATCTTCATTACAGAACAACGAGGCAGCTAAAAAATGATCCAAAGCTACCTTTGATCTCCATGTCAACCTTCGATCATTCCGCGAAGGCGACCTCGTCCTGGCCTATGATATCTCTCATGATACCTTTGGCCATGGCAAATTCGAATCACTTTGGCATGGCCCTTACATCATCCAACATTGCCTCACCAAAGGCGCATACATCATGGCCTCCCCTGAAGGCCTCTCGCTCAAGGAACCCGTCAATGGGTTATATCTCAAGAAATTTTATGCTTAAACGTAGTCCTTCTACTTTAGGTTATTTCTTTTTCTAGCGTTTTTAATCTTTTTTCTCGTCACCTCTCATCTAAACTATCATTTGTGCTATTGACAGATGCTTCCTCCACCAGCCTACCACATTGGTTACACCGACGGCGCTAGCCGTTGGACACAAAATATCGCTTCAACGGCTTGGGCTCTATACACCCCCTCACATGAAATGCTACATTCAAGCGGCATATGTTTGGGGCCATCAACCAACAACCAAGCCGAATACACTGCGGTCATTAGCCTCCTGGCTGACGCCCAGCGTCATCATATTCGTCACCTTAGCATCTTTCTCGACTCTCAACTAGTCGTCCTCCAGCTCAATAATGTTTATCGTGTACGCGATCCATGCCTCTTTCGCAAATACCTGCAGGTTAGACTTTTATCTCGACATTTTGATTCCATTACATTTACACATATTCCAAGACAATTGAATCAAACAACAGATGAAATAGATAACATGGTGTTAGATTGGCATATATCACATCAAGCTACACATACATAAAACATCTCATAAATCTTGTCACAGCATGTAGATAGAATAGACATCATCATCATCATCAACAAAAAACACATGTAGACAACATCAGGATCTCAAAATATGTATACTCATATATATATAAGGCCTATCAGGCCATCCGAATGTTTACATACAAAAATACATGTGCCCGCAGGTTAGCACAGCACCTCGGTACAAAAATCGGCTCACCAGCCTAAATAAAACCAAACATATATACATCATACATCGGTCATGGTGCCTCTATCGCACCACCACCTGCTCCTCCCTCAGGAGGAGGTGGTGGCCCACCACCACCCACCCCAGGTGGTGGTGGCGGACCACCCATAGGACCCTCCTACCCAGGCGGCAGGCGTCCACTCGTCATCGCAGCAAGTACCGCTGCTCGCCACACTATGGCCCGCCATGGTGGCGGCACCCCCACACACTGCTCCAGGAAGCTCTCATCCTGGATACGTGTCCACATGCCCTCAGGCACATCCTACAGCATCGTCTCCAGACGATGGCATATGTCATCGAAGTCCACTCCGGCTGTCGCCGAAGGAGCGTGTGATGGCCCCGCACCAGGGTCATCGAACCGGCGCCTCCTCGCTACCCTCTCAGGCTCTGTTGGTTGCCCCGCGGCATCATCCCACCGACGTCTCTCTCCATGCGGCAGTCTCTCCGGCTCTCGACGAGCCAGCGCTCTCTGCATCTCCACCTCGCGTCCGCGAGGTGCCACATCTATACATGAACAAAACAAAAACAACATATAGTATCAGCATCTATATCATATACATATGGACTGATATCTCAAAAGACAACATAAATCAAAAAACGTACCTCGATGGTCAAAAACCACCCCTGGAGGCAACACCATGTCTGGGTCACCTCGAAATTCCACCCTAGCATAGGGGTACCGAAGTACTATCTGCGACATCTGATGCCATATCCATGTCGCATCTGCTGAAAAATAGTGGCCACCTTCGCCACCACCGTGGAGAACCAAAATTGTAGACCACCGCCTCAATCGCGGCTCTCGTGCCCCCGGCATCTCCAGCAGAACCCTCGGGCGCACCTTAAATTCCCCCCACCGCGCACCCATGCGCGTATGTTCGGTTTACAGGCGCACACGTATGCGTGCCTTTCCCCAAATCGCCCACACATGTGGGCCCCACACCCCCTAAAAACCCCCTAAATACCCCTGTACGGCCCTCCGTACACACCCTGCCCAAAAATTGAAAACCTATTTCTATGCAAGATGATCAGACCACTAACCTGATACTCGCAGAACATCGATCAGATGCCTCGTCCTCTCCGAATCTCCAAATCTCCTTTGAAATCTGCTCGTCCAGTCACTATTGCAGCAGGTACAAATGAGGTGGCAATGTGGGCCCTACAGCTATATATAGGCCTTTTTCCAAACTTCCACTCACCATTCCGGGAGACCAAGGTGTCCATTTTTCAAACCGTCTTCAGCCACGGGATCAGCATCCCGCCACCTACATCATAGTTGTCCTTGGGTCACTTTTCATCCCGAGCCCCCCGGGCGCCTTTTTTTTTTGTTTTGTTTTTTCATATCATGGCCAGGTACGCACGCACATTGTCACATTTGTCAAATACATGCTCATATATTTGATTCTCTTTAGATATTGTTCACTTCGGGTATTTGGTTGTTATGTGCGCAGGTACCTGCTCATCGGTCATCGACATCATCCCTTCAGGTATATATTCAACACTGGCATGTAGTCTCTCCCGTTGTATTGCATTTATATTTCCAGTCATACCCACTGATATTTGCCTTTAGGATACTCATTCCCGGCTCTGTAGTACCCACACCTCTATTTGCATCTTCGGTACTGTTACCCGGTAGCATTCTTACCCACATGAGTTGTCCCATTCATAGCACCTTTTGACACTTTTTTGACACTCATGTTGTTCTTTACCCTTTAGGGATGGGATTCTCGATAGTCTTTCATCATGTCGTGAATCAGCCACATACTCCTTCTCTTCATTTTGCTAGCTTTCCCAAATGGAATCCCAGATTATCTCTTTACGGTTCTATTTTTTATTTTTTTTTACCTGCACCTCCGCAGTATCATGAACCCTCCATTTCATCCACAATCAGTTTGCCCATCTGTGAACCTACCCTCATTCCACCTACCTCATACAGAACCTCATCAATGGGGCCCCCACCCTTCATCAGTCTCCCAAGCACATTCTGCCCTACGTGGGCCACTCATATCACACTGGGGCACCCATTTCTGTATTTGTACATTTTCCCCCAAATTATTCGTTATTTATTGTACAAACGCCTTTATTTCCAGTCATTACATTTTCTTTTGTCATCCCCGTTGGCGACTTTCTTTCTTTTGGCCACACGCAACCCATGACACCCTTGGTTGGAGCCCTGCTTCTCATATACCCTTGACAGCATCGTCCATACCTTCAGAGTACTCCATAGGTCATTTACCTCTACCCTCTGCATTTATTCACCTTGTCCCACCTCTGGCACAACTTATCACCAGTCTTGTCGTCCCCCTGACCCTCGACCTTGTTACATGGTTGCGGCCACTTTTTATCTCACTCATCCTCCAACCAAGGGCAGTCTTGAGTCTTCCCACTTCTTGACTTCGTCCATGTACCTCTGCCACTTCCTCACCTCAGTAGATTCCACGAAGCCCTTTTCTTCTGGGAGTCGCGTTCCCCTTTTGTCGACATCATCACTTTTTTCTAGAAGGGCGACAGTATCTTGATTCTCATTTCCCACTTAATGAGAGATCTCAGACGGCACAGGGAGACACACCATTACTCCCTGCTGTTGTTATCCCCCATAAACATTCGACACCAACACTTTCTCATGTTATGGTGGGTCTTACTTTGTGACTATTGCAGTTATTTATCATTTGCCGAAGACCTCTGAACTTGGTAGGGCTATCAATGCCCACATCATCGCTGCTGCTTATTACCGCGACCATTGCCTACTGTTCAGAGTATATTCCTTTGCAGAATTGTCTTCTGCCTTTATCATCATTTCCCCCGAGGGTGCTGCAGTTGTCTACACCAACACTTCAGTCATCTTTTTTCAGAGTTACATAACACGAGAATGGGGCATGCCCGCCTCGTTTGTACACAAATTTCTTATTTTTTCACAACTCTCAGAAGGTCGGGTTCTACCAGTTCCTTTTTTCTCCAAAGGATCGCTCTGAACGACCCCACTATTGCTCTCCCTTACAACAACATTCTCAGTAGAAGAAACATTGATGGATTTCGGCTATACGTATGCTCCTAACCTCATCCATCAGGGGGCATCTGTTATCACTAAAATTTCATCCGCACATGGCGACAAGAACTCAACATCGTCAAACAGTAATGAAGTCATTCATGGCACTGAATTAATTTCACAGCATTCCAAAAAGGTCAAAAACTATACAAAGTAACCAAAAATTGAAGAGCGCTTTACAGAAGTTGGGTGCACGCGCACATGCGCGGAACAGAAACGTACCATGCGTGCATACGCGCATGATGCACGGTTGTTGGTGCAAAAACCCACGCACCTGATAAACGACGCATTTATTGAATTGGTCGGCCTCCCAACCACTTATGGATCAGCTCCCAAGCCGATTTGACCCTCAAATCTGAGCTGAATTCGCATGGTAGGCTGGTCAAAGACCTAATGAAGCCCTAAAGAGCCTCTTTTCACACTACAAAGGAGTTACATAATCACCCAATGCAATGCTATAAAAAGCCATGAAGAAACCTCATTTTCTCAAGGAATTTCATGTAATGTTAT
>ML793727.1:739819-751917 GCA_009831015.1 Picea engelmannii
TTTCATCAATAGACCAGCCTAAAAACATTGGTGATATTGGTCTTCTTGTGTTTCTTTTATCTCTATATCCATATGCTTATGATTTTAGTTTGTATTAGTTTAATTCTTGCTTATAGTTTTGTTTTTGTTTCTCTAACTCTTTCATCTACAGCTGTCATGTTCAGTAAGACCTAACTAGGCATGTAAGCACCTCTTATTTTCTCACCAAGGTGACGAAGAGGGTGCAAACAACCCTGAAACTAGGATTTGCTTTGAAATTTTTTGTGAAAGCTTGATCACAATACGCCATCACATGGCTTACCCTATGACATCTAACACACCGAAAGTGAACGTATAGATAGTCCAATATATATGTAAAAGGTTTATTATCCTACATAATATCCACAGATTCAAATAAACCCTGATGAAGATCTAGTTCCATGAGGATATGTGCAAATGACCAAAATTTGCTCATCTTATAACTTGAATATACTACAATGAATTTTCCTAGGACATTCCCAATGGACTGTAGACCCATGTTAAACCAAAATTCAAGTGGAATATTGGGTAATTTCACCCATGTTTCCATGCTCGACAAGGCGTTTTCATGAGCATCGAATAAGGCGTGACATGGTTTGGCAAAAAATAAGTTTTGGTCCCAGTACCATCTTCCCAAAATAATTTTTCCATATATACTTTTACATGAAAGACTATACCTATCCATCCCTACAATAGTAGATGAAAGTTATGTACATACCTAATAATAAGACTCCACATTGATTCCATCCATGCACTCAAAGAACTTACAGAAAGACGTTGACCACAAAATTTCACAACAATAGCCTTCCCCTCCCAATCTGCAATCTGGCTCACTTGCAAGTCCTCGCATTCAAACCCTTTTAAATATTACTTCTTGTGCTAAAATTGTTGGAACTATTGTTTTACAGAACATGTGGAAAGCCTTGTTCAAATCATGGAAGTTCATACATACGTGAATCGTACCCTATTTTGTTTTTACTGGAACGAAATTTGACACCCGTTGAGTCAATTGGACAGGGTAGATGAAACCAACTTGGAGTAGTTTCTCTACTTCATCCTTAATAGTTTTTGCTTTCCTAGGATTGACTAAATGAATCTTCTGCCAGACTGGCTTAGCATCAGGATATCTCATGATTTCATGTTCGACGATTCTTGGATCTATGCATCGCATGTCCTCGAAAGACCAAGCAAACACGTCGCGAAATTATTTAAATAAATCTGTGTAAATTTGAATCTCCTCGGGGGAGCAGTCCGCTCCGATGAAGATATTCTCCATGACGCCAGGGATTCTGGAGATATCGATAGGTATTGTTTGACCAATGGTTGCCATATTTCCTTCAGCGTAAACAACGTGTGTAGCGAAAGGGTTGATAGGACAAGCCTTATCTCTAATCATAGTCAGAATGAATTCACCTGCTTCAATTCTTCCTAACTCTGGGTGGAAGTAAGATTTGTGATGAAAATCATCTAAGGGTCTGTTCGGACTAGTTATTGCCTCAATAATCACCTCGTCTGAGGGAAATATTAAGTCTAAAGAATCATTATCAATGAAGGAACCTTGAGCCCATATAGGCTCGAGAACCGGATCTAACTCTTGTGCATGAGTCGGATCGGGGTCGACGGAAGATTGTTGAACTATAGAGTACGCAACTTCTGCCGTGGACAAAGGCATGTCCATGCCATGGTGCCCTGTCCCTTCCATCATGGTTGATGGGGAAGGAAGAGTCCATGGATCGTTAAAGTAAGTCATGTGAAATGACGAGATTTGAAATATTTTGGCCCTAGGCTGGTTGGGGACAGCCGATATGCAATGGACATTGCTGGTCGGAGTTGGGTAATCGAAGGTACCCATCAGAGGTGGGCACAAACCAACCCCTACCTTGACAATGTAGGGTTGAGGGTTATTAATCATCGGGACCGTGGATACCCTCGATGAAGGGTCAGTATGGGAGAAGGATAACTGATCAATGGTGACGATCTGACCCTCGTGTGGGAATAACAAGACCCGAAAAACTGTCGCGACCACTGCTTGCATAGTGTAGGTCCAACTCCTTCCTAACAAGAGATTGTAGTCGAGAGATGCATCAACAACTTCAACTTCGACGCACATGGTCGTCCCTCCTAACTGAACTAGGAAAGAAGGGATGATTCCATGTGGTCAGAACGAACGACCATCGAAAGCGGTGAGAAGAGTAGGCGACGGAGACAAAATGGGTTGGTTAATGGCCTTCCAACACGCCAAAGACATCACGCAAGTCGAGGAATCCTCATCAACCACCATGCGGAAAATGTTCAGAGTAAAATTTTTCGTGGTGTAAGCCACTACTATCTGAAACGCTACATGGTAAGGAAGACGAGGTTTTAAGTCGATCATATCAAGCATGATCGTTCCTGGATTACAAGTCTCAACGGATCCTAAGGCAGCTAACAGAGCCTTTCTCTGGGAAGGGAAGCTCTGGAGTAATTCCAAAGTTGACATCGCACAAGGGGTTTTTGACAAATCCTCCACCACAGAGTAGTTATGGGTGGCCTTTGCATTTGCTTTGTGAGAATCTTTCTTGAATGCACCTTTGGGGATGAATGTCATTGTTTCACCCAACATCTTCTCAATATAGAGAGGAAGAGATGGGTTCTCGGCTTCTTTACCCTTCTCAGGGGTGTTTGGCATTCTGTAGTCACGTGTCCTAGTTGTTATGTCAACACTACCTTTCATCATATACACATTCATGGATAAAGGATTACTCGAAGACAGAGGGGGTCCCTAACTGAACCCTTCCGCGCTTGAAGAGGCTTGAGCTAAATTTTTCCCATGCGGAAATGGATTCATTAACACGGTAGGTAGTTGTTGTGCCAATAACTTCTGGGCCTCTGCAAGCTGAGGGCACTGGTGAGTTGGATGGTATTCCTTGCAAAGATTACAAGGATACTTCAACTTTTTCTTTTCGATGTTGCCCTCGCCAGCATTATTGGTAGATTTCCTATCCCCCTTACCCTTATTTTGTTGTTTCTTCTTTCCATCAGGTTGTTGGGTGGCCTTTGGGTTTGTTGATTGCACACTGTGTACACCCGATGTTTGAGTAGGGGGAGCAACCGAACCAGTGGTCTGGCTGGTTGTTGTCTGTTGTATTTCCAATTGCTGCAATTGATTTGTCAGTTGATCCGTCAGGATTTTTCAAATGACTTATGGTTGAGTTTTTTAATTGCATGCATTAATTGACCATTGGGAAACTTAACTAAAGAACGAGAAAAGAGAATGAATTATACATCCATAGACATATATGCAAATCTGAAATGCAATGAAAAGTAGCAAACCATAATACACAGGTTGATAACGGAGTTCGGCACAACTTTGCCTACGTCTCCGGGCCTTTTCTCTGTGGGGGAGGCTTCTTTATTTATTTTTGAAAGCTTAATGGTACATCATTACAATTTCGAATGGCTTCCAGACTGATCTGGTCATGTTCGTCCAGATCTCTAGAATCTTGCACAAAAAACGGCACCTGAAACGGATGTCCGAAGCTCTCAGAAATCGTCCGACAGCATCTCCTCCTCAACAGCTTCCCTGCCTCAAATTGGCTTTGACTTGGCTTTGCCTCAGCATCTCTGCTCTGATTTTCTCACCAAAATCTGTCCCCTTGGCCTCAAAATGGCCTTGGTTAAATAGTGGGGAAGTTGGTTATCCATCTCCAACTTCCTCCCAAAAATTAGGCTCTAAAAAAGCCCAATAACTCCAAAAATAGGCTTAATTACATTAATAGGAGTTTAAACATGAATTAAATTCAAAAGTGGTTAAATAACCCACTTTAACTATATAATATAGTTATAAAGGCATAAGCCCCTTTTGGCACAGCGCGCGCCCTCTCAAACGGTCACATGCAATCATATGGCCTAGCGCTAGCCTTTGGGATAAGCGTTGGCCCCTTCTATCGGCGCGGCTCCCAGTCGTATGGTGGAGTGGTGACCACAGGCTAACCTTTGAAACCTCGCGCCAATGTAAAACATAACCCCCGCGCTCCCATCGCCGAGGGACTGGTCATGTGGTATCGCATGGAACCACGGGTCAGATGGTAAGGGTCCCGCCAAATACGTCGCTCGCCCGATCATATGTGATAGCCATACCACCAAGGGCTGGGGCTAAGCCCCGGCCCTTTTCCCGCCGGACTCAACCACATTTCATTTCAAATATAAATTTTTCCATTTGTATAACAAGACCTGTCGGCTGCCCAGGTGGCTAGCCCGAATTTGCGAGTCCTTTCGAGCCCGGGAGGTCACGGGTTCGACCCCCCGGCCATGCCAAACCATTTTTACATTAAAACCAAACAACCAATAATATGGTGCCATGTGGCAGCCTGTGACTGGGCCACGTGGTGCTTTCATAACCAACCACAACCTGACACGTGTCAGCATCTGATTCATCCACGTGTGCGCCACGTCAACTGCTGCATCATCTGCCACGTCGACTGTCGTACGCTCTGTCAACTGCCACATCACTCGAGCCACGTCATCTGCTGACGTCATCCGTGCCACGTGTCACCCTTCCAGTGGTGACACGTGTCACTTTAGGATTGGTCCAACTGCACGCCAAAAATGCCAAATTAGCATGACACGTGTCACTGCCTGAGGCTGCCACGTGTCCTGTATGGACCTGCCACATGTCTTGTACGAACCGACACGTGTCCTATACGGACTAGCACGTGTCCTGTACGGACAGGTACAGTCAGCATCCAAAATTTGGCCTGTTTGGCTCGGCGGACAGAATGTGATATCTTCTCCACACGGACTCCGTTTGACAAAGTAAATATACCACCAGAATCAGGAAGACGAGTCAGACGCAATGGTGTTGGTTTCGTCGGATTCTGGGCACTTTCATTTTTGAGCATTTTTCATGCCCTGTCAGGCTTCTGAATCTGATTTCGGATCATCAGTTGATCAACAGGCTTCGTTTGCGCTGGACCTACAATGCCATCGACATGTGGTCTAGATCTCTGTCTAGTCTTGTCAAGTATCGACCGTGGTGCATCTAGAAAAAATTCGTAAAGTAAACCAGACTGAGATTAAATTATCTCTAGCCGTTGAGCTCTCATTATCGCTTTTTCCTCTTAAAATACCCCCGAGGTTGCAACGTATTTAGACAACTGGGGTACCAAAGACTTAAGGAACCACTCAAGAAGGAATTTTGGTGGGACTCGTACTTTTATCAAACTCTTCTAGCATCTCCATTCTCGGATATGATCTGAGATATGGTCCGCTTTTGTCTGCTCAAAGTTGGCCAGCAATTTAGTTTCGGCATCGTATCTCACAGGTAATTGGAAATGGTTTAAGAAATCCATTGCCAATTCTCCAAATGAAGTGTATCTTGAGCGATCAAGATCTATGTACCATTTCGCAGCACTCCCGATGAGAATGCGTTGAAACAAACACAACTGGACGAAGTTGTCTCTCAATGAGTTGGACGAGTACCATAAATGGAAGGTAGTCACATGATCGTCTGGATCTTCGTTAGGCTTGGCCTCGAACTTTGGAATGTCCGAAGGAAACTTGGTCGGCATAGGATATCAATGCGGATCGTGACATATGGAGTCATTTAATAAGCTTGTCAAGTCTGGCAAGTGCAGAGTTGCCAAAAACGGTAATTTGGGTTGTGGATTGTAACTAGGGAAAAAGGATCCTGGAGTTTGGCTAGCACCAGGTTGCCAAGAAAATTTAGGTTGTTGGCCAAGGTTCTGGTAATAACCATGGTCGTGACCAGTGTACGGATTATGTGCTTGTTGAGACATCATCGGTTGACTCTCGTAATAGGACGTAAAGGGTTGGGCTTGCGTCGCATTCCAAGGATTTTGGGAAGGGTTTCCCCTTGCTGATCCGACGGGTATAGGTGTTAAGCCTTGCTCAGGGTTCCATTGGCTATGGAAGGGGTTTCCCCTGGTCGACATCCCTGACAAGGGAACTGATCCCTGCCACGCATTCCAAGGTCCTTATGAGGAAGGAATTCCTAAGTTTTCCCCCTGTGCAAGAATAGTACCCTGTACAAGATGTTGTTGCCCATAACCAAATGTGTCGAACAAAGAGAATGGTGTCAAACCAATTGACACATTATAATAAGGAAGTCCTTGACTACCTACTCCAAACGAACTATAGTTTGTGTTTGGCTTGGCGGAGTGCTGGTGAGCACCATCGAGAAAAGGGGATGAAGGAGGTATATGACCCCCTCTGTAATGGAAAGCGTTATAGGGAGTTGAAGTGCCCCCCATAGATCCTTGCAGAGGAGTGTTGGAACTCCCTACCCCGAGACCTAAAGTTTGTAGAGTGGAGTAGGAAAGTACAGTGATTTTACCGAAGCTAGGCATCCCGTATGAGAACAGAGGGCCTGACGCACTCTGGTTGAATGGAGCAGTGATCGCCGCCATAGATGGAATCAGACCATTGCCCGAGATAGAGGCAGTCGAGACCATAGTGGTTTGGACCGATAACGATTTGTTAAGAGGTGGAACACCGCTTGTAGTGACATTCGTAGAGGAAATATGAGTATTCCCTGAAGAAGTAGCAGCATTTTCTTCCATCCCTTCTTGTGACACTACCTGATGCTCGTAAGGTTGAACCTGTACAACGATGGGCGCCGATAGATCGGTGATTGGAGGGTTATATGGACCAAGATCTTGGGCTCCGAGTCAAAAATTATTGATTCCTATGGAATCAAATGTTCTGCTCTCGGAGATGACTCAGGCACATTTTCCTGTAACCTGGTTGCCTCAAGAGACCCTTGCTAATATAGTTTTCACCTTAGCGGTGGCGGGGGTGGCTCGAGATCAATCAGCGGCAGGCCCAAAATCTTTCACGACCGACGAATCTCCTGATCCTCCACTATGTGAGAAGATCAATGACACACTAGGGCTTTCTATAATCGTTTAAAAAACCATCACACACTAGAAAAAGTTCCTATGAGATAAGATAAGCAGATCACTAGCTAGTTGGAAGAACAATTACAACAACCAACACTAGAGCAACTTATCGGTGCAAGTGCAACTCGAATACGGAAGCACCCTCCAGGTATACTCTGCAAAGTGTGGCCCAATGTTTGCCCTAGGTATTATGGTATACCCTCGCAGTCACCTATGTAAGTCATTAAGATAAAGGCAACTAGGTTTCCAGTGCGTGAACAGTCACCAGGCGGGTACAATTGACAGTCGGGTGGACCACAATGAGCAGGGTATCAAGCCTGAAACCTATCAAGGTTATCGAAAGAAAGTGTTCCGGAAGACGACTGAGGACCTCGAACGGATTCGAGACCCACGAATCTTTGTGGCAAATGCGATCAATGTAATCCCAAGATAAACCCTCTATATGTGTTCCCCACTACACTTGGTCTGACTTTGGAGGGGGGTCCCAGACAAATTTCACGGTTACTGGAATTTCAAGCACTCCCTAGATCAAACTCTTATAATTGTTTTTGTAGCCTTGAAGATTTTCCTCTCCAATCCTAAATCAAGGCTCTAGCCTAAACTAAATTGATGATCCCTTCAAACACAAAGTCTAATAACTTTTAATTAGGCATTAATTTTAGTGGTTGTCTTAAGTCAAAAGAGAATGAAAGTGAAACCAGTGATGTTCTTTAAGAGACGAAAGAGAAGAGCATAAGATGATACTCGAAACAAAAGTACTTCTTTCTTCACAAATAAAGGTTTTTCAATGAAAACTCTTTCACCAAACTTTTTGTAACTTCTTTTCTCAGATCTTTGAAAAGAAAAACTCAAAACAAGATTTCGCTCAACTACGAGCTACTTAATTCCTAAGCATTCAAGTAAAGAACTTAAAAAACCTTTATTTTCCCTTGATAAACAAAGAAACTAACCTAAACTACATTACCAAACATTTTTATTTTTTTATTGTTTCATGCTTTAAAACAAGGAATTTGAAAATGAATTCCTTTCTTTTCTTCCAAAGTAAAAGGGAAAAATGACGACAAGACAGGACCAAGAAATGGATTCTGGCCCAATATCAGATCCCAAAGAGTCACTGACAACACCAACCAGGCACATCAAAGAAGACTCACCAACTTGTCTAAAAACCCTATTTAAAGAAAACACAAGAAATCTTTAGTCAAAAGAAATCTATACTGAAATTAGGCCTATGCTAAAGACTGTTAGAACAGAGGTCAGTGCCAGATTAGGAAAACCCCTGAGGAGTGTGACTCCTGACAGGGAAGAGGATGATTACCTCTTCTTTTTACAAAAGTTTTCTAAACAGACACACTACTAACACTTCAACATCCAATGTATGTACACAGATTGTCCAAGAGCAGGGCACATATGCACGCATGCAAGCCCACTTTAGAGTGCATACACCCCTATAAATCCTCAAAAAAATGAAAAAACAACAGTCTAGCACAGGAAGCGAGTACTGGTATGGAATACCAACATCCCTTGATGACACAGAAGCTCACAGAAACTCAGAAAATAGTAAACAAACTGATTCAAAGCACCCAAAAAGAAATATCTCCAAAGACCCTAGAGGCATCCCCAGTACGGTCGCCAACTATGCTATAGCAGGGAAACCCCTCTACGGACTACACAAAGGGCCTGAAGTGTAGCCAGAGCTAACCATCTAAAGTCTCCTACTTTTTATCACTATCCCAACATTACCCCACAATCCTACATAAAAGACAATAGAGAGGGATCTGCTAGGCCTACCTTAAAATCTGCATCTGGTGTCGATCCCTTTGTGCTTGGTTGTTTCCTGACTACAAATATCCTCCCAAGGCTGACCTGCATTCATCAAAAGACAAACAAGAAACTAGAAGCATGCATTTTATATATGAATTAGTGGATTAGACATAATAAGCAAGAAATGTAAGCAAATCATACAAATTTAATACGTCATTTGGTGGGATGGAAAAAGTACTTCTTTATATTAATATCACCAAAGTCACTTACAACATGAGACCAACACTGCTCCTTGAACTTGGTCCCGTGCTCCTCTTCACCATGCACCAACTGCTTTCGTGTCTTCTTTCTCCTCTTGATTTCTCTCTTAGGGAAATGGTAAGGGCTTCACAATTGGGGAAAAGGGGGATTGATAAAATGGGCAAAGTTTCTTTGCTCTCATGCTTCTCCTTGCAATGGGACCCAAACCCCTTCTTTTATAGGCCAAAATTGATAGTAACAGTTAGGGTGAATGGTTATGGGCAGTCAAACGGTTTAGAAACGGCATGGAAACCAGTATCCAATGCAATTTTTCCACATTTCACGATATTCTGTGAGTGTAACCGGGCTATAGTGTCTCAACAAGCGTGTGTATGTAGGAAGTAGTGGGGTAGGGTGTGTACACCTTCAAAATGATGGTTTTTAGAAGAGT
The DNA here is from genome assembly GCA_009831015.1 of Picea engelmannii. Classification (NCBI taxonomy): domain Eukaryota; kingdom Viridiplantae; phylum Streptophyta; class Pinopsida; order Pinales; family Pinaceae; genus Picea; species Picea engelmannii. The sequence goes on from ML793727.1 coordinate 749,189, forward strand.
TGTTCAATGGTGGCTTGGTAAAAATAACAAGTTAGATGGATTGATGCCAGGTATACATGTCAGGTGCAATTCAGGGTTATAACACAATTGGATAAGTTTTGGTGGATTTAATAAAAGCAAACAAATCAATTATTTAGGCTTCACAATATTTGGAAGCCTACCTTAGAACCCAAAAAACATTATTTTCCTAGTGTTTAACAATGGGAGGTCTCCTAATTAATAAAGGATTGACATACTTGGGCATGGAAAACCCTATAGTGTGGTCATGCTAAAACTATTTATCATTTATTTTAGTTCTATCCCCTTGCCAAATCATCCTAGTTCAAGTCATTATGTCAGTAGTATCTCCTTGCTTCTATCACTCAGCAGGTTTCCTTTAGCAGTCGCTTGCCTTGAGCTATATAATTTCAGTGTGCCTGATTGCTTATTAGGGTTGAGATCTTCTTCAGGATTTGGAAGAAATAAAATGATTTTATATTTAATTCAATTGTCCCATCAAATGATTTTTCTTAATATGATGGCACTCTAAAATGTGTTAGCTTATCATTGTAGATCATAGTGTAGACTCATAAGGTTTGGCTTGAGATGGAACATCTATAATAAGGTCTTAAATATTGGCACTAAGCCTCATGCACCATGGGAAAATATCCTTTTGTCCCTGTGCCTAGCCTTTCATAATTTGCTTCGACTAATTCCCACCGAGGAGATAGTAGGTCCCACCACCAAGCCAAGAAATAAGTGTGTGAGAGACAAATGTGAGAGGACGTGGACCTAGCCTCACAAAATAGTGAAAAACAATGCCCAAACTTGGTCCTAAATGCCTTAGAAATGCCTAAGCCTATGAAACCTCACATGGATGCATGATAATTTGTTTAGCTTGTCGATGTTGATCACCCAATTTTTGGATGGGACCCTACCCTTGATGACCATAACCAACCTCCTCCTCCAGCTGGCATGATTACTCTCTACTATTGCTTCACTTGAGCTTATACCTTTTGGTTGTTATTGAGAGTTTCTCTTGAAATTTTGATTTATGATTAAGGGTGTTTTGGTTTAAGTCATCCCAAATTTATTTTCGATACTCTATGCATATACAGATTGCATGCATAACCCACTTTTTGTATTGAATACTTGTATATATAGTTTACATTAATAATGAAAGGAAGCTTCAATTTAAATTAGATATATTAAATTGATATAATTTTTATTATTCTCTTGAAAACAAGTTTGTTTTTTGTAATTGTCACTTATGCTCAAGGGCTTATTTTGGAAAATTTTATATTTTAGAAGTATTAAATATTTTAAGATTGGAAAATAATTTACTCAATTTTTTTAAAACTAAAATGGTTACCATTTGTATTAAAATATGGTTGTTGCTACACTATACAATAAGATAATACAAAGAAAATTTTAATATGTTTGATATTGAGGTTTCAAAAGGATCCTGAATTTCAAAATGACTTCCTACTATTTGAGTTGTTCTTACATTCCTTGAAATAAAACTATAGAATTGACTAGTGCAATGCCTAATAAGCTGAGCTAGTGAAAAAAATACCTTACTATGTAGTTAAAAACTTGGACTTAGAAGAAGACATGCTCACTGAGGGCTTCCTATTTGTTACCCACCTGAACATTGTACTCTAGGTTTACATTTGTAATTGCAATGTCTCCTTGTGATTGTTGAATTGTGTTCTCATCCTTGACCACAGTTCAAACGAAACTGATATATATCTTGGGGGGGTTGACTAGAGAACGTAAGATACTAGCAAGACCCAAGACTAATTCATAAATATTATTGAAATTTGCTTCCAATTTCTATATTTGCTTTCTTTGATGAGCAGCAACTTATGATCACTCTACATTCCTAGATCTCAAAGATTCAATTTGGACATTCTACTTCTATAATGAGAAAAGGCCACTTGTAAGTCCTTTATATGGGACGAGTTCCTTCGATGGGATCTATGAAGGTTTGAGATTTCATAGGGAACAGAACAACCAATGTGTTTGTGGCCTTCAATCCTTAACCAAAGATTACAATTAAACTTGACTCTACACAGTGAAAAAACTTTCGAACTTATACCATAGTATGGCTCGAGACCAGAGGAAACACTACCAGTCAACGTTCAATTTGATGATGACAAATATTTTTGAAATGAATTCAAAGTCAAGCCGCAAGGATGAAAGTAGAGATAAAAAACCCACTTTCCCTAAAAATGTGAGCTAGATCCAAACCACAGAGCCCAACCAAACCACTAAACTAGAGGGATTAGGGTTAAACTACCTCTGAACCCATCCTTGTTGGAAATCCCAGAGCACCTACAAAGGCTTATAAACACAATGGAAAAAATTAAATAAATTCCATGTTCGGTGTTCCAATCCAATGTCCCTTCATATTTATTACAATTCACTTCATGCATGTGAGAATGAAAAGGGAGTATTGTGGTTCGTGGTGGATTAATTGCCCATCATGTCACCTTAATGTTTGGGTGCAACATATCCTTGATCCATATTATCATATTTAAGCAATGAATTATGGATCTAAAATTCGTGAGAGGTAAGAGATGTATGGAAACCCCATTTTTATACTCAACATTCTGAATTTTGATGAAACAACCTCATTTGGTTTAAGATCAACCTTGCAATTAAAGGCTCTTAGAACCGAATAATGTTATATGGATTCAAAACTACTCACCATCCCATGAATTCTATATATCAATATGGATAAGTAA
>ML793727.1:774976-790715 GCA_009831015.1 Picea engelmannii
TCATATTAATATTAAAAACATTTATTATATTACATTTTCAATCATATTAAATTATAAAATAATAATATTTAATTTCATGTATATTAGATTTATGAGTACTAAATTTTTAATTAAAAAACTCATAATATTTGAAATCACCATACATGCATGTGGCACTACATTTAATGGGAAAGGGTGGATAGTTCTCAAAATGAATACTTGACATCATATTTAATGGAAAAGGGTGGATAATTTTCAAAATGAATGTAAGGGATTCACATCCACCTAGACTTGTAGAATTCAAAATCTTAAACATTCTTGTTGAAGGTAAATGATACTATATACAATTATTTGGAATAAAGACTCTATTCCAAAACTTATTTTTTATTGGAACAAAACAACTTAACAAAATATAAACGTCGTAATTAAAAAAATTTATCAGTGCATCTCGCTACATTGTTTTGTAGAAATCTCATAAAGTTTAAATACATTCCAACGTTTTATCACGTAATTTGAAGTTTAAGCGTCGTGCACTACTAACTCTGAAGCTCTTTCATGTATCCTCGCTACTTTGATCTCAAGTTATTTCTCGTCGATGATGATGTATGACTAAGAAAATGTTTAATCTCACTTCTAACTTCCTCACATAAAAATGTGTGAGATAGAACTTTTGAAAGCTCGTTGAATGTCACCAAAGGAGGCCCTCACACTAATTACCAAGGTATAATAAGATATATAATTTCTTTATCGTTGGAAAATTTTATACATAAAACACCATTTTTATATTAATAATGATGATGATACTCAAGTTTAGAAGGGGGCGGGGTAGTGGTTTGAACAAGGAGAGAGTCAGAGTCCAAGAGGTAGGAAAGGATAGTAAGATGGCACACATGAAATACACCATTATAAAATGTAGTCCACTTAAACTCCAAATCGGAAAGCTCTCAGAAAAAAAAATTAGGATTGAGAACGCAACAAGGGATGTTGTGAGGATGTATCAAGCCAATGTGCCACAAAAAGGAAAAGACGCTGTGGAAAATTGGGAGGAGGAGCTTAAGGTAGAACGTGAAAGCAAGGATAAAAACAAGATAGCTTAGGAGGTGGACTGGATTATTGATATGGGGACTACTCGTACCCAAGAGACCCTCTATCAGAAAACTTTTGAGATGGTGTGGCACACAAAGATGTTGATAGGCAAAGTAAATGAAAACCGAGAGGAGACTCACAAGGAGGACCAACGTGAGATGAAAACAATGTTGGAAGACATCAAGTGTCGCGTTAGTGTGTTGGAGACCATAGTAAAGTTGATGGTAGAAATTGAGAAAAACCATCAAAGGAAGCAGGAGCGACAGGCAGCACAGTTCCACCTGTACCTAAGGTATGTCCATCATTCAGACATAACACATGTGGACGACCATGGCGCACCAACTCAGATTTGAAAGGTCCGCGTAGAACCCCCCAAGGAAGACAAAAAAATCAAGCAGGAGGAGTGGTGGATCGCCCCCAGGTTCTCTAGTTTAGATATTTTTAAGAACAAAGCTCAGGAAACGCTAACCAAGTGTTAGCAGTTGTAGTCAGTTAGATACTAGTAGTTTTTTAGAAGGTTTTTATTCTCCCCTCTTTTGAAAGGGGTTTTCAGTCTAGTCTCAAATGTTTAAGTACAAGGTTCATAAGACTCTTTGAAGTTTAAGTTTTATTTTTCTTAAGACTAGCGGACTCCTTAGTCTCTAATCTTCAAAATTAATGATCAAAAATAGTTGAGGTTTAAGGTTGATCTTGTTTCCTTTTTTGGCAGACCAATGGCACCCTATTTTGTATTATATTTTGAAAAATTAATATAGATTCCTATACTAACTTAAAAAAAAACGATGATACTCAAGTTTAGACACAACAATGGAATATCTAATAGATTGAGAATTACATGCACTAGGACGTCGAAACTCACAATGCGTTGGATTCAACATTGCATGCACTAAAATATCCAAACTCACATTGTGTTGTGATCATATATCTAAGTGATAAGTATGATGGGAGAGATCACATTAAAGGTAAATATTGAGAAAAAAACTTGTCTATTGGGAGATGAGTATATTTTGTGTGCTTATTTCTATCATCCAATATTAATCACTTCATATATACATTTTATTATTTTGTGTATGTGTTTATTTTAATTTTGATTTAATATTGATGTATACAATTATTCATTAAGTTTTAAGTATGAAATGTTATTTGATATTTAATATGTTTATATAATTAAATAATGTAATTTAGTTTTAATAACTACAATTAATTAAATTTGATTTAAAAGAGTTGAAGAAAGATGTAAAGAGTGATTAAAAAAGAGTTCTGAAAATTTATGGAAAAAGAATAGATATAAGATGCAATATTGGATTCAAATGCATATTTATGAACAAATATAAAAAGAGTGGTTTCCCTTGATAGTTGACATGAAGAAAGAAAAGGTGAGTGATACACTAAAGCAAAGTTGTACTTTGAGTGGAACCTGTTCTTTGTAGAAGAGATCTAATGTTAAATTCTATAGGATGAATTTTTCTCTTCCTATGTATACATAAATAATGGGATAACAAGTGATCTACAATGTAAATATGAAAATACACACAACAACTTAATGCACAAATGGAAAACAAAACAAATACAACATTGAACATAAGAAAAACACAGAGCATACACAAAATGGAGATGATGACATTACAACATAAATGACTATCAATCTATTTAGTGAGAGAGGGGTACCCTTTATTATGCAAGGTGAATTTTTCCTCTGCATTATTAGTTTTTACAATGGAAGTAGTTGCTTTATTCAGGAGCGCCCTGCTCAACAAGACTGGCGAGGGCTATTTACAATGTAATTGGTTGACAAAAACTAACATACTAACATTAATTTTGGAGCGCTCTTCTCAACAAGACTAGTGAGGGCGGTTTACAATAGAAATTACTGAAAACAAACTAAATGTTCTCATGTTGAGTGACAAAGGAAGGGGTGTTCCCTTCCTGGTGGCCTAATTCCTCCCTTTTTAGATCTAGATGCATCCCTACTTCCGCAAACAAATGAGAAAATTTGTGTTGCAAGGTATCGACAAACATCCATTTGCCCTGAGCTAGAATCTATCCCTTTTTACCAACCAGATATGAAAGATGTTGATGTTAACATGTGGTTTGGCTCTGGGAGTCAAAAATTTGATCAACGAGCAGTGAAGGATGAAAATATGGAATATTATCCATTGGATGTTAAACTATGACTGCTTCTTCCAGGAGAGGGGGCTCAAACAAATTCATTTTTTTCACATTCAACACATTGTGTATGCCCAGCTGTGCGGGCAAGTCCAAACAATATGCATTATCGCCAATGCATTCCAACATTGTGTATGGTCCATACCTTAGTGGATGCAACTTATGATGGTGACCTTTGAATATGTTCTTATCTAGTAAGAGTCGCACCCGATCTCTCAACTGAAAGGACAAAGGTGTGTGTTTCTTATCGTGCCTTTGTTTTGCATGTGTTTGGTCAGCTGCGACCTGAGTATGGAACTGAGCTAGATGATGGATAAAGCATTGTGCTGCCTAGTGTTCATGTTGGTGATGTGTAGAGACAGAAGGAGCGAGAGTAAGGGGAATTTATAAGGGTTCAATGGGATGAAACCCATAACAAACTTTGAATGATGAGAAACCAGTGGAGGAGTGCATGGCCCTATTGCACTTATGTTGGATGATATGCAGATAGGAGTCCTATTGTTTTTTTTCATAAAATAACTATTAAGGGAGTGGAACAGAGTACGATTGGCAACCTCTATTTTCTCATTGGTTTGGGGGTGAAAGGAAGTGGAAAAACAGATGTGACAACCCAGCAAAGACCAGAGAGTGCACCATAAGGTGTTGAGGAAGGGAGAGTCCCTATCAGAAATAATGCTACTAGGCAGTCCAAAGTAGGGAAAAATATGATGGAAGAATAGATTGACAGTCTGAGCAACATAAGTATTTTTATGATAGGGAAGAAAGAGCACTATCTTATAAAAATGACAAACTACAACCCAAATAACATCATGTTTGGAGAGAGTGGTAGGTAGACCACTCAAAAAGTCCATGGAAATAGATTCCCACAAACGGGGTGGTATTGGTAAAGGTTGGTAAAGGCCATGCTTATGGTTAGAGGGATTACTTTGGGAATAAAGTGATCATACACGAATGAACTTCTCCACTTGTTTACGTAGGGAAAGCCAATAGAAGTGGTGTTGGAGGTTGAGAATTGTCTTGGTTGTGCCGAAATTCCCCTCGCACGAAGAGGCATGTGCTTCCTGGATGAGAATAAGATGATCATCGGACTATGGCACACACAACTGGTTAAGCCTGTAGAGCCAACCATCACAGATAGTATAACCCAGAAAGGGTGTTTGATTGATGATTGTAGGTTGCTACAACATTGCCCAAATTTCCCCGAAGAACAAATCCTTTGCACACAAATCTTTGTAGGTGTCATATGTTGCACAACACACCTCTAAAATGTGCATGACCTAAGTAGTTGGTCTAATTAACAATTTTGTCATCTTATTAGTGACCCCTTTCTTGTATTTAATGATGAGATGAAACTGTTGAATGCATGCTTCCCACTTCAGATGGTGTTGTTCCTAAATTTTTCTCTGTGAATTGATGAAGATCAGGGGATGATGATATATGTGGATAATTGTTTCTTTGTCGAGAATATAGTGGCACCACTACTTCAATTCCTAGACCAAGTTGTATAACTCCTTTTCATAGGTGTTGTAATTAATTTTGGCCTCTTCAAGTGTTTCTAAATGGTATGCTACTAGATGGCCTCCCTGTTTAACTACAACCCTAATGGTGAATTGAGATGCATCTGTCTCAATCTCAAAGGGCTACATCATATCTGGCAAACAAAGAACAGGGGAAGAGCATAATGTTGTCTTCAACTTGGAAAAGTGGTGCTTAGACTCTACATTCCAACTAAAATTGACTTGATTGGATAGATGGTGTAGGGGATGGACCAACTGCAAAAAATGCGAGACATGTTTTATGTAAAAGTTAATACCTCCCATGAATCTCTTGATTTCCTGTGCAGTAGATGGTCATGGTCATTATGCCAAAGCGTGTACTCGATTTGGATTTGGGTGCACCCCTATTATGTCCAATAGGAAGCCCAAATACTGAATGAAAGTATGCCCAAAAAAGACTTATTTTCCTTCACCTGAAGTTTATGTGTGCACAGTAGCTCAAGTACACTGTAGACATGTTGAAGGTTCTCTACCCAAGACTTGTTGAAGATCAATATATCATCAAGATAAATGACCACAAACTTACCCAAATGTGGCCGAAAGATATCGTTGATTAACCACATGAATGTGGCTAGCACATTTGTCAGTCCAAATGGCATGACCAACCACTCAAAGAGTCTAAACTTGGTCTTGAAAGCGGTCTTTCATGTGTCCATTGCAACCATGCGAACTTGATGGTAGTCAGTTGTCAATTCCATCTTGGTGAAGTAACAATCTACTTGTAAGTGGCCCAACAAATCCTTAATATGGGGAATGGGGTAACAATTTTTAATTGTGGCTTCATTAAGGTCACGATAATCGGTCATGAGGAGTCATTCATAAGTATCCTTTTTGGGAATAATAAAGGATGGTGACACACAAGGTGATGATGAAGGTTGAATATGGCCTGAGTTAAGAAGTTGGCCAATTTGGTGTTCTATCTCATCAACCTCTCAAGAAGTGAGGCAATAGGATGGGGTGTTGGGAAAGGATGTGTCAGGAATAAAATCAATGGTGTGCACAATATAGCGAGACATATGTAGGCATGTGGGTTGAGTGAATACATATGTGAATTATTGGAGCAAGGGATCCATCTCCGGAGGTGCAGAGTTGGTCAGATTATCTGGTTTAATGGGGCGAACTAAGTATAGAGAGACACATTTGTTGATACTAACTTGCTTAACAATGACTTGTCTTGTAAGGGATTGGGTGGAGCTTCGCACAGAAGATGTAAGTACATATGTGTGTCCCTCATGTTGCAGCTGGTATTGTTAATATTTAACATGATATATTACATGTTGGGCCTGTTGGTAGGGGAGGCCAAGAAAAAAAATGACAAAATCTAAGGGAGAGACATCACACACCACAATATCTCAGGAAGGGCCAATAACAAAGGTCACTACACAACACAGTGATATAGTAATATGTGGGCCGCCCTTTTGTATCCAGTTGAGCTAATATGGGGTCGGGTGTGGCGTGGTGGGGATTTGAAGACGTTGGACCAAATCCTGGACCATGAGGTTCTTTTGGATGTCACTGTCCATGATGAGAGTGGCCAATTCATGTTTAATATGACAATTATGTGTAAACATGGGTATATTAGAGGTGTCTGGTTCATTGGAATTCATCAAGATTAGAGAGGGGTCAACTTAGGTAGGATTGTCAAGAGAAACTACTTCAGGATGGTTAGGGGAATATGGCTAATAGACTTATGAAAATAAGGCTTTGTTGGTGTGTAGGTTTTTAATTTCCCATCAGTCAACACATGCATGAAAATTAGTCTTTTGAAAGGTACATCATGTCACATTATGGGATAAGGAGGGAAATGCAGGGGAACCAGTCGAGGGACTAGTATGATATGGGCTTACTGTAAAAGGACCAGGTCAGGTTTGAGGAGAGGGAATTCAAGGAACCAATTCACATTCCATGGCGAAGGGTCTAAGAAAGGCATTTTCCAAGGAACAAGACTCAAACAAATCTACTTCACAACGGAAAACCATTAATAAACCATAATTGAATTTTACAACCAGTACCTCTTCCGAATCTAAATCTTATAGTTGGATGTACAATTTGCAGAAGACATTGATGTATCCCTATACATACTAATTGGTGAGTTGTTAGAGCTACAACCATTTAGCTAGGAGGTTCTGTCGATATCCCATGGGATAGAAGCAATCTTCGAGTGCCTGGAAAAATCTATCCCGTGACATGATGTTTGTAGGTGTTGTATTTGCGGGCTCGTTGATGTCAATGACCAAAGAACAATTCTCTAGGTGGGTATCACACCAAGCCTGTGGAATGCCCTCCAATTGCAGGTTTGCAATATGAATTTTTGTGTCTTCGACCATCTTGGGACATGTCTTGACGTAGGTAGAAAGACTGTGGAGCCAAGAATTGATAGTCTCTCCATTCATTTGGCCCAAAAACTTGGGTAATTGGAAGTGTGTATCGAGTTGCATGGGTGTTGGAGCTCAACGTTGTTGCATATAGAGTAATTCATGTAGAGGCAAAGCTAAATCTTAAATCGATGTAGATACATTGGGCGTTAAGTACTTTGTGGATGGATACTTACGCGACGACATGGTTTTCATCCATTACTCGGTTCACTATGAGGATGGGCGCTACACAGAGCTATAATATGAGCATTCAAGAGGGAAATCTTGATTTCTAATTAGAGTGTGCACTAGAAAACCCTAAGAAGGGCACACTGAGACCCTGTGAAGAGGGCACTCTGGAAAAATACCCAAGAAGGGTGTACTGCAAAACCCTAAGGAGGGCGCACTCCAACTCTGAGCGGAGCTGTGAGTTCCGAGAATCTACTACCACAAAAAAAAAAATTGTATTTGAAATTGGTGGATATATTTCCATCTAATTCCTGATTGGAAGCAGAAGCTTGTTGAGAACAATGCTATGATACCAATTGATCTACAATGAAAATACACACAACAACTCAAAGCACAAATGGCAAACATAACATAGACAACGATGAACATAAGAAAAATGTATATCATACAAAAAATGGAGAAGACGTGATTAGAACATAAATGACCATTAGTCTATTCAGTGAGAGATGGGCTCCCTTTATTATGCAAGGTGAATTTTTCCTCTACATTATTAGTTGTTGCAATGGAAGTTGTTGCTTAATTTTGGAGCACCTTGCTCAACAAGACTGGCAAGGGTTGTTTACAATGTAACTGGATGACACAAATTGACATACTAGCATTAATTCTAGAGCACCCTACTCAACAATATCGATGAGGGAAGTTTACAATACAAATTACTGACAACATACTAAATGTTCTCATGTTGAGTGGCGAAGGAAGGGGTGCACCCTTCCTGGTGGCCCAACAAGACAATAGATTCCAAAGGGAGTTAAGTTTAGGGGTATATAGAAATATTTTTTTCTAGAACTGAGTAAGGTCTCTCATGAAAAGGATAACATGTTGTTTTCCTTAAAAATGAACCCAAGATCTCAATTGTGAGGACTTACAATGAGTCTCACAATAGGCCAAATAGGAGAAAATAAGGGCTCTTTGTTACATCACTTACATATATGTTGAGTACATAGTATGTGATGAACAATTAGTGTGAGCATACCACAAAATTTCCAAGGTGAAAGTAAAGGTTATGAAATAGATGGCCTCTAACATATCTTGGAGTGATAAAATCATTATCAATCTAGATATAAGTATAATTTGATGATAATGAATTTTAGGAGAAAATAACTCTCTTAATGAAATCCAAGTATACCTTGAATATTAATTGTGAACTTCCTCCCTCAACAATCGCTCTATGAATATCTCTTTTATATACTTTGGGAGGATATAGGTACTTGATGGTGGATGATTGTCAATATATAGGCCAAAGAGTATAGAAGATTCATAACCTACACATAGTAAGGAAAAGACTTGGTAGGCATGCTTAGCTAGATGCATAAAATACTAAATTGCAATAAAATGATATCTTTGCTTAAAAGAATTATAATCAACTAAGCAATGAAGTCAATGAATGAAGGAAATAATGTGAAACACCATAATTAATAAGACCATTAATAGGGAGTGGTGGTCAAGGCTCGTGGAAGAAGTATTGGGGAGACTTTGTAAAATAAATTGTTGTCCCCTTGTCAACGAGGAACTTATTTGGATATATGCCAAATAGAAATTTGCATCCAGGAGTCCAATCCTCAAGTTGAAACTATCCTTGTTACATGTCCTCGTGTCATCCTTCAAAGCATTAGTAGTCTTAGTTAAAAAAGAGAAAAAATGAAGAATGGTCCTACATCTAGGTTTGTTTAGAGAATTGAGGCAACCCCCAAATTCCATGTAAGATCATTGAATCCCATCTCTAAAGTTATTCTAATTTCAAAAGATGTCATAATTGGGAAATTCAATTTTCCATGGCTTAGCCCAAAAACCTTATAGTCTTGGATAAAAAAAAATGGACCACTCTCATATTAGGCCTAGTTTAGTTCTTTTACAATGGGAAAGGTTTGTACTCATTTTTATTTGAATTCAAAGAAGATAGTCATAAATACTTCACACGGTAACCCTAGCTCATGAGCCTTGATAATATTAATTTAAATCATCGGTTTCCCTCCTTTAACCCAAATGATGAAATTTCTACTGTAGTCACTATCTAAGTATGACTATGTAGTATTCCAGATATAAAATAGTATGCAAAACAAAAATATTTTAGCTAGAAATGGCAGAACAACAATGATAGAACCATAACAATACCAAAATAATACCAGAATAACACCAGAAAGAGCACCTTGATTAATGATAACAATGTTCACTTGCCTCTTTGAGGGGACAACCTCCAATAGAGCAGATCTCTATTACAATAATATCCAAGACAAAACTTCTCATACCCTCTACTCCTATTTATACTAAATCTGTCTATCCAAAAGAAAAATCTAGAGGAAGATCCTACTAGAAGCGGAAGTTGCTATTAGGTCTTCTTACATTTGACTTATTCTTCCTTATTGACAGACCTTATTAATATTGGCCTTTATTACATGGAAATATATTATTCTACCTACGTGAGGGGTTAGGGAGGTTAGGTCCCTAACATGTCCACATCCTTAAAAACAACCTTGTCCTCAAGGCTTGAGATGAGGAAATTGTTGTAGAATGGTAGTTGGTTCCCAAGTGGCATCTGTTGGAGTTGTATCTTTCCACTCAACTAATACTACCTTGATGGTGCGTTGACGCAAACGACGCTCACGCTTGGTCCAAAACTGCTTGTGGATGCAACTAGATGGAGCCTTCTTCATCCAACTCGGGAAGGATGGTTTGAGTTTGGCACTTAGTTCCAATCACCTTCTTTAAGCAAGAGACATGAAAAACATGATGGAGCTTAGAATGAATGGGAAAATCTAACTGATAAGACAGTTGTCCCACACGCTTGAGAATGGTATAAGAACCATAAAATTTGGGTGACAGTTTCTGACAATGGTCAGTGTTGAGAGAAGTTTGCTTATAAGGTTGTGGGTCGAAGAAACACCTGGTCTCCTTCAACAAATTGACGTTCATTTTCCTGTTGCTTCATGCGATTATGGGCCATGACCAAATTCTCTTTTTAAGGGTACGGAGAATAGCCTCTCGAACTGTAATATTTTGGTCAACCTCTTAGACCTTCGAGACACCTGGCAGGTATGAGAGAACTAAAGGTGGTTTTGTCCATAAACTGCTTCAAAATGAGTCATGCAGGTAGTTGTATGGTAAGAAGTATTGTACCACCATTCAACTAGTGGTAACCGTTAAGCCCATTGATTTTTCCTTTCTGATACAAAACACCTAAAATATGTTTCCAAACACTTGCTGACAACTTCAATTTGACCATCAGTCTAGCGATGATAAGTTGTGTTGAGATGCAATTGGGTGCCCTGTAGCCTAAACAATTCTTGCAAAAAATTGCCAGTGAAAGTGGGGTCTCGATCAGAAATAATAGAATGAAGCATGGCATGAAGCTTAAAGACCTAATCCATGAAAAGTTGAGCCACAGTGGAGGCGGTAAATGGGTGTTGAAGAGCACAAAAGTGAGCATACTTGGAAAGAAAATCAACAATCACCATGATGACTGATTTATTGCCCGATTTAGGTAATCCCGCAATAAAATCCATAGAGATGTCCCTCCAAATAGAAGGTGGAATCAAAAGCAGTTGTAATGTGCCAAGAAATTTGATTGTTTCTCCCTTGTTGCATTGACAAACATCACATTCTGCCATAAAATTGTGAACATCGTGTTTCATACCATCCCATAAAAAAGAACGTTTGACCCGGTCATATTTTTTGGTAAACCCTGAGTGCCCAGTTGTGGGTGTATCATGAAGATTAGAAAGTATCGTGGATTTAAGTTGTGAATTTTTACTTAAATACAATAGAATTTGGTAGTGAATCTCATCATTGTGCCAAGAGTACCCCAGGGAAACTGGAGAATTGACCTGCAATTGTTGGATTAGATCCTAAATTTGGGGATTTTGTATCCATTCCTAGTGAACAACTTGGAGCCAATCTGGTACAATGAAGGGGAGGGGAAAAAGGGACCCTTCATCTTCATATTTTCTTGAAAGTGCATCAACAAACACATTGTATTTTCCTTTCTTGTAAATGATCTCATAATCACATCCAAATATCTTAGTCACCCTTTTTTGTTGCTCCACAGAGGAAGGGAATTATTCCAAAAAATACTTGAGGCTTTGATGATCTGTCTTAATTTGGAAGTGCTTCCCCAATAGATAAGGGCACCAAAGATCCATTGCATGCAGAATAGCCAACATTTTATTTTCATAGATTGATTGGCCCAAATGTTTATCTGACAGTTGTTTGTTGGTAAAGGCCAAGGTCGGCCATATTGCATAAGGACTGCTCCAATTCCTCTCCCAGAAGCATCACATTCCAGGACAAAGGTCTTTGTGAAATCAGGAAGGGCCAAGACTGGAGTGGTGCACATGGTCGCCTTCAAGGTTTGAAATGCCTGATCAACTATGGGAGTCCAAGTGAAAGAATTCTTTTTAAGGAGAGCAGTGAGAGGTGTTGCAATCTTTCCATAATTCTTAACAAAATTGCGATAATAGCTTGTTAAACCGAGAAATCCATGCAAGATTTTGAGAGTCTTTGGGCGATGCCAATCCTACATAGCTTCAATCTTTTTAGAATCCACCCTGACACCTGCCTTGCCAACAATATGACCCAAGTACTCGAATTCTAAGGTGCCAAAAGCACATTTAGATTGTTTGAGGAAAAGTCGGTGCTGAGAGAGTAGATGTAGAACTCGATCCACATGAGAAAGATGGGATGTCTAGGTTTTACTATAGATGAGGATATCATCAAATAAAACTAAGACAAAATGACAGAGAAAATGACGGAATACATGAGTCACGAGGCTTTGGAAAGTGGAGGGAGAATTACACAAGCCAAAGGGATTGACCAAAAACTCATAATGGCCCTCATGAGTTTGAAATGCAGTCTTAGGAATTTCTTCCTCATTCATACATATCTGGTGGTAGCCAGAATGAATATCAAGTTTAGTAATGAACTGGGCACCACTCAATTCATCCAAGAGGTCATCAATGACAGGAATGAGAAATTTGTCTTTGATGGTGAGTTTGTTGAGGGCGCAGAATTCAGGACACATGTGCCAAGAGCCTTCTTTCTTAAGGACCATGACCACATGAGAAGAGTAGGGGTTCGTACTAGGACGGATAACACCTGCGGTGAGCAATTCTTGAACAATTTTCTCAATTTAATTTTTTGGGGAAAATGGATGACGATAGGGACAAACATTTGGAGGAAGGTTTTCGGGGATAAGGGGAATGGAATGATCATGAACACCATGAGATGGAGGAAGTCCCTTGGGACTATAAAAAACAATTTGATGTTTGGAGAGGATGGATTGGAGGTCTTGCGGCACATCAGGTGTCTCAGTGGACTGAATGGCATGGAGTTGTGCAATAATGCCAGAATGACCTTTTTTGATGAGCTTTTCCATGCGATGGGAACCAATGATATCTGAGGAACTGACGATGATGCCTTGGAACTTATATTTTTGGCCCTCCTGGTTGAATTTCATGGTTAATTCCTTAAAATCCATGAGAATGGGATCCATAGTCGTTAAACATTCTGCACCCAACACAATGTTACAACCGCCCATGTCGATAGCAAACATATGATATTTCATGTGGTATTGACCAATTTGGAGACGCACATTTTCATAAAGCCCCTCACATTTCATGGAACCACGATTGGCAATCATGATTTGAAAATTATTGACGGCACGAATATAGCAATTAGTTTCTTGGGCAATGCAACGATGACTAAAATTATCGGTGCTTCCATTGTCAACAAGGATGATGACCTTCTGATACTTAATGTAACCAATTATCTTGAGGGTTTGGGGAGAAGAGAACCAAGTGAGAGAATTTAGGGAAATGACCAGTTCAACTTCGAGAGGGTCGCAGGGTGGGATCATGTCAGTGGGTTCAGGTGACTCAGCCACAAGGTGGGCCTCGACATCATCTTTCGAAACATCCTCAGAGATGGACATAAAAACCTTTTGTTCCTTACACTTTTGCCTGGGGAAATATTTTTCATCACAATTATAACAAAAGACTTTGAGTTGGCGTTCAACCATTTCTGCCCTGGTCAATTTCTGGATCCTTAGTCTAGTGGAAGGAGGAGTGGGAGTGACTGGTTTAGGGCGAGGAATAAAGAAGGGTTTTCGGGTTTGAGAAGAGGAAACATGTTGTTCTTCCTTATCTCTTTTAGTAGCTTCCACCCAACTTTGAGGCCGAGCTACGAGGACATGGTCACGAATCTCATCCTTGAGGCCAATGATAAAACATGGTCAAAAAAAAGCATCATACATGCCTTTTGTACAAAAATCCAATCGCTCAAAAGCGGCTATAAAGTCTTCCACTATGCCATATTGTTTCAACTTTGTCAAATGACCTAAATGGTTGGTGTCAGTGTCAAAGTGTTCATAAAGCTCTACCACATACCCTTGGCAGACATGTTTTTTCCATTGCCACCATTTCCAACGTTCTTGATCTAGATGGAGAACACCATACCAGAGTTTGTCCAACTCATTTGTAATGTCATACAAAGAGAAATAATGTTCCATTTGAGTTACCTAGCTAGTGGGATCTGAGCCATCAATTTTTTTCACATCCAAACGCGGAATGTGTAGGTCATGCTGAAAGTGATGGGGCTAAAAATTCGAGGAATTAGAGGAAGTTTCACCTTCAGAATGCAAAGGCGGGTTAGAGGAGGGAAGCTCTGCAGGGATATTCATCTTGGTGCAGATCATGCTAGTAAAGGATGCAAGCTAGGTAGCGAGGTCCTGTTTGATGGTTTCCATTTTGGCATCTATGGAGGAATGTATTTTTTTATTGATGGTGGAAAAACTAAACTGAGCTGCCTCACTTCCTATTGGGTCTCCGTGAAATTAGAGGAAAAGGAATTGAAGCGAGCTTCCAAGTCTTGGCTACGAGTGTGGGCCATGATGAAGAGGGAAAACGAAAAGGGACGGGTGGGACCACACAAAGAATGGGTTATGGGTGAAGTGTATGATGACAATCAGGGCGACGGGGGGAATCCAATGGGGTATGGCCCAAATAAGGGTGTTTGAATGGGGTCGGATCCACGGGATTATTTTTTTGCTGAAAATGATAAGTATGATTGGGATAAAGGCGAAGAGAGGAATCCAACGAGATAGGGATCAAATAAGGGTGCCAACAAGATCCAGAATTGTTTTTTTTTACTCCTGCGGAGTTATACTCCGATATGAAGAATATTGTAGTGTTGAAATGCCCAAATTATTAACAGGAAGAAATGTGTAGTAATTTTGCAACCCGAATGTAAGAGGCACAGTTGTGCCGCAATAGATCTTCTTTGTTCTATTTTTGTTTTTGTCTCAAGGGTTAGGGTATGCAGGGTGTCTACAGAGAAGGATTTTCACTGTGCTATAGCTCTCTGATATATGTGCGGGGCCCAACAGTAGTACTCAGCCCAATATCTCAGGGCACCAACTAAGGAGGCTAGATTGTGCCCTTAACCCTATTACTCGACTACCCATGTACTAGACAATATCTTCCCGAGTGTTTTTCTCGGTGGAACTATAGCAATCAGGAGATCGATCAGTTTATCTATGGAGGGCTTCAGGAGATCTAGGTCGATCTATATACAGGTGTTGTTTGATGCACTACCACTCGAAGGGGTACCGATAGGGGTTACAAGGGTGGCCAACAAATGTGCGCTTAAGTACCACCTATATTTCCTACATGTATGACTCCCCAACCACGAGTTTATGCGTGTAATGACAAATCTTTGTAGCTTTAAGACGTTGGAATATGTCTCTACCCTGAAAAAAATTAACCCACAATTTTTTGCCTAGGAAAGTGCTCTGATGCCACTTGTAGTATTCCAGATATAAAATAGTATGCACAACATGAATATTTTAGCTAGAAATGACAGAATAACAATGATATAACCATAATAATACCAGAATAACACCAAAAAGAGCACCTTGATTAATGATAGCAATGTTCACTTGCCTCTTGGAGGGGGCAACCTCCAGCAGAGCAGAGCTCTATTACAATAATATCTAAGACAAAACTTCTCATACCCTCTACTCTTGTTTATACTAAATATTTCTATCGAAAAGAACAATCTAAAGGAAGATCCTTCTAGAAGCAGAAGCTTCTATTACATGTTCTTATATTTGACTTATTCTTCCTTATTGATATGTCTTATTAATATTGACCTTTATTACATAGAAATATAGTATTCTACCTACGTGAGGGGTTAGGGAAGTTAGGTCACTATCTAAGTATGACTACCTTTTCCTCCCATGATCTTTCGGGGCCCCCATACCTTAAAATTAATTAGGACTACACAAAGGAAATTTAACCATAAACCATAACCAAAGAATGACATTTATGACTGTTCTTGAATTTGTGTTGAAGTTGACTT
>ML793728.1:37162-48398 GCA_009831015.1 Picea engelmannii
AAAAATGGCCCTGAGGGATTCTGAATATTAGTTAACACAATATTTTCTCCAAAAATGATTTCGTGAGTGTATAAAATGCTTGAAGAGCCCCTTCAAAATGGGCCTCTTCCTTTATTTATAGATATCCTAGAAAACTACTGAAAAATGTTGTTGAAATCCTCAAGAAGCAGTTACAAAAACCTTTTGGCTTCCCTCACTAGCCATTTGACATGTGTAAGAATGAGGAAGAAGCTAAAAGCAATTGGAAAAAGAAAAAATAGAGTAGATTTGTTCGAAAATTCATATTTTTTATTTTATCTTGTTCACATGCATTTGTCTCTAATGTAGGTAGTCCAAACCTTGTATTGGTTGAAGAGTGATATGACCCTATGGTATGAAATTTATTCAATATCTTCTTCATGCAAGCCTATGTTGTCATTGGGAGTCCCGATGTCCTTCACCAAGGTGGTTGTGAATGCTTGGATCATAGTGTGGACCTTGGTGGGTTGAAAGAGGTGTTGTTCCATTAGCTCAATTGTCTCCTTTGTAGATGCATTAGTTACCTCTTGTCTATGATTTGTGCTTTGTTGGATCTGCCCAAGGAGCTATTCCATAGTGCCAGGTTTTTCAAGATCTTCGATAGGAGGAAGGATATACTTTTGTGTCAAATCTTGCACTGCTTTATGAAGTTGTGTACAAATAGTGAGCGATCTAGTTGTTTCCTTTTTTTGCTCTTTTCCCCGCTTGATGACACCAATCGATTGATGCATAATCGATACTTATTTCTATCTCTAAGTGTAATGCTTCCCGACCATCAACCCCATGGCCGGGCCAACATTACTACACGGAACATCATTTTATGCTTAATTAATAACATGCATTTAAAAACAGGCTAAACACATTTAAACTCAGAGTCAGCACCAAATTATTGCTGACATAAATAATCCATGGAATTAACATTAATTCATATGCACGGCAGAATACATGACAAATATAAATCATCAAACATGTAGAAACAAAATTAGAACATCATATGGTACTTATCTTTGAAACGGTGGTAATTCCACCAACCACATGCAGGCCTTCCACAAACCTCCCATCCTTAGACCACGCTGCTCATCAAGCTCAGCAGTGGGTCACCCCTGTGCTGGGACTAAGCTCCACACCAAGGCAAGGAATCCTAGGCTAGGCTAAGCTTACAGGGAAAACACACAGTCACAAGGAAGGAATTCTCTCCCAGGAACCACTCATACTCATTGCCCACGGAGTCTCCTTCCCCACATGCATGTTCCACCCCACGAGTATACACCTTCTCCATCACCTAGATAGTCCTTCGGCTGCTAACCTCCCTTGTCTTGGGTTTCAGCAATAGACCAAACCACAAGTCTCAAAGCTCTGTGGCAGCTATAGGGTTCCTTCCAGGAGTTCTCTCCCTTCTCTACACACTCTCTCACCTGGAGAGAGTCGCTCACAGGCCAAGCAACCTGTTCTTCCAATTCAATCATCTCTCTCACCTGGAGAGATTTTTGTACAAACTAGCCAACAAGCCACACGCAGTGCAGCACTGCATGGCCACAACAGCCAACAGGGAAAATAAACACGGTTTTTCCAACAGGCTTAGCAATGATAGGATGGTCCCACGGTTATGGCTTGGGGACAGAGATTCCACACATAGGCTCGATCTGTTCAGAATGAGGAGGTCTCTTCCTTCCAGAATCAACACAAGCTATCCCCGAAATCAACATAGAATTTCCCCCCCATGGTTTCAGAATTTCATGAGGTCTCATGCAGAGGTCGGATCGGTTCACACTCAGACGATCAAGTGGAATGGAGGAGGAACCCCTGCAACAGTCGATGAGAATGGAAGCCGAACCCCCAACCCGGCTCATCTTAGCCCTTTTATTGGCATGCACCTAGGTTGACACTTGTCACCCATGCAACTGCATGCATTCCTTCAGCACATGTTCCTTCCATTTGGAAGTCACATGTCATTCCAAAATAACTTACGATAAAAACATACTAATCACATGTCTTTTTGGAATAATATTAAAATATTATTCCCAATGACTTAAGCCCCTAGGCTCAACACTTATCCCCTTTTCCCACCTTTCAGCCCCTAATCCCTTGCCCACTCAGTTGAATCTTAGTCCCCCATCACTCATTTAACGTGGTCGGTCTGCACGCGAAGGTGTTTATATTTTTATTAATAATGTGCATAGATACATGTACAAAATCAGGCTCTTGGCCTTCGACACTTAGGCTCTCTGGCCTAATAATCACATAAGCCCACAAACTTATATATACTTGACTCACCAGCCTATAAAACATATTTACATTTCATTTCACAAGTATGATTTACAACAGGGCTCGTCCTTGGGGACATTACAATCCCCCCTCCCTTATTTTTTCACTTTCCTCAGTGCAACTTTCACACTACATTTGCAAGCTTTTCAAAATTTTCAAAAAGATGTAGGTACTCTACTCGCATAACATCTTCATGCTCCCATGTTGCGTCCTCAGGACCGTACCAGGTCCACTGGACCTTTACAATCCCTATAGTTCAATTCTGAAGCTGTTTGTTTTTCCTGTCCAGTATGCGCACAGGATGCACTTGCAGGACACCTTCTAGTTCCACCTGAACCACATTCCAGTCAATAACATGATTAGCATCAGGTATATATTTTTTAAGAAATGAAACATGAAACACATTATGTACATTCATAGATGCAGGTAATGCAAGCATGCATGCAACTTGCCCAATCCTTTCCAGGATTTCAAATGGCCCATAAAATCTGGCTGCCAATTTGGTGCAACTTCCCAGCTTCAGGTAACTCCTTTTAGTTTTCACTTCCAGGAAAACATGATCACCCACCTTGAATTCTCGGTGGGTTATGTTCTTATTAGCATAACTTTTCTACCTGTCCTAGGTAGATTTCAAATTATGCTTAATTTTTATCATTTCATCCTCCATCTCCTTGAGAAACTCTGGCCCAACTACTGCTCTATCAGTTGGATTATCCCAACTCACTGGAGTGTTTCACTTTCTTCCATAAAGTGCTTCAAATGGGCTCATCTTCAATGATGCATGATACCCATTATTGTAGGCGAATTCTACCAAATGCAAGTAGTCTTCCCATCTTGATGGCTTCTCCATCACATATATTCTCAGCATGTCTTCTATTACTTTGTTCACACTCTCTATCTATCCATCAAACTCAGGATGATATGCTATACTAAAGTTCAGATTCGTTCTGAATCCTTTGAATAGTCCTTTCCAGAAATTTGAGGTGAGTTCCGGGTCCCTATCAGACATAATTGTTTTAGGAACTCCGTGCAAGCATGCCACTTCTTTTAAGAAGATATCAACAACATTTGTTGCTTTGTGAGTGGTTTTCAGTGGAATAAAATGGGCATCTTTTGTAATCTTGTCGACCACAACCATGATCGAATCATGTTGCTTGCTTGTTCTGGGAAATCCTGTAACACCACTTCCCACTTCCATTCCAGAATGGGTAAAGGCTGTAGCAACCCTACTGGGTGTCTATGCTCAGCCTTAACTTTCTAGCATTCCATACATCTAGCGATGTATTCAGGGATCTCTCTCTTCATACCCGACCAAAAGTAATGGCTTTTGACTACTGCCACAATCTTCTGATATCCAAGGTGTCTATCACATGTCACGTTTTTCATTTCTTTTAGAATCGCAAGTTTCAATTCTTGGACATTGGGTATATACACTCTATTTTTATACAGAAGTATTCCATCAGCTTCCAAGGTGTAATTTCCCTCTTTGTGTGGTCTCTCACGCTGTTGTATCTTTGTTACTAAGTCTTTGTACTGCAAATCTGCATTTGTAGCTTCCAAAATTCTATCTTTAATATCAGTCTTGTACATGCTAATGGTTATAGCATGTGATTCATGCACTTTTCTGCTGAGTGCATCAGCCACCTTGTTTTCCTTCCCCTTGATATGCTTGATATGCTTGATATTAAAAGTCGTATTCACACAGAAACTCCAGCCACCTACTTTGTCTAGCATTTAAAGTCAGCTAATCAAACAAATATTTCAGACCGTTGTGGTCTGTTCTCAATTCAAATATCCCTCCCATGAGGTAATGTCTCCATTTCCTCAGAGCGTGGACTATTGCTGCCAACTCCAAATCATGAGTAGCATAATTTTTTTCATGCTCTTTCAGCTTCTTGGACTCATAACAGATTAAAAATCCATCTTGGCTGAGAAATCCTCCCAACCCTTCCTTACACGCATATGTTCACACCAAGAAATCCATATTTGGATCTACAATCCTCAAGATTGGAGCGCTCGTTAATAGCTGCTTCAATCACTAGAAACTGTTCTCACACTCTTCAGTCCACTGAAACTTTTTCTCCTTCCTTTGCAAGGAAGTGATAGGATGAGCTATCTTTGAGAATCCTGCGATAAACCTTCTGTAATAGCCTTCCAGACCCATAAAGGATCTAACTTCCACCACATTCCTTTGCGCTGACCATTCTCGGATGGGCTCAACCTTCTCAGGATCCACGACGATCCCTTCCTCTGAAATAATGTTCCCCAAGTAATGGATCTCCCTTTGATAAAACGAGCATTTGCTCAATTTGCAATACAATTGGTGTTCTCTCAACACTTGAAACACCATTCTCAGGTGTTGTCCATGCCCTTCCTCTGACTTGGAATACACCAAGATGTAATCCAGGAAGACTATGACAAACTTTTCTAAATAGTCCCTGAATACACCATTCATCAAGCACATAAAAACAGCAAGTGCGTTTGACAGTCCAAATGGCACCACTGTGAACTCGTAATGACCGTACCTTGTTCTAAATGAGGTCTTGCTAATGTCCTCATCCTTTATTATTACCTGGTGATATCCTGATCTGAGATCTATCTTCCAAATATTTTCTCACCCTTCAACTGATCGAAAAGATCATTGATCCTCGACAGAGGATAATTGTTCTTGACAGTTACCTTGTTCAACTGTCGGAAATCAATGCACAGCCTCAACGTCCCATCCTTATTATTCACGAACAGGACTAGGGCACCCCAAGGTGACACACTGGGGTGAATGTACCCCTTCTTTAGAAGCTCTTAAATCTACAATTGTAACTCTTTCAGCTCTGGCATACTCATTCTATAAGGAGCTTTTGAAACTGGAGCTCCTCCAGGCATCAAATTTATAGAAACATCGATGCCTCTCTTCGGAGGTAGTCCAGGTACCTCCTGAAATACATCCTTGAACTCTGTGAGTACCTCATGGTATCCAATATTTGAGACTTCATCTCTGGATGCTTTCTCCACACGGGCTGCAAATAATTGCCAACCTTTCCTGTAACACTTCCTCAACAACATGGCTGAGATTTCTCTAACAGCCATAGCTCTGGGAATTCCTTGGACTATTTTATGATTTCCCTCCTCATCCAGGCATGTAAACCTTTTGTTACGACACTCCAGGAAGGAATGGTGTTGGTCCAACCAGTCCATCCCAATTAAACAGTCATAAGAACCTAAAGGCAGAATATTCAATTCAATCTTCATGCTCAATCCATTCATGTCTACAGAATAGGACTTAATCATCTCAGTGACCTTCCTCTTGGTTCCTGTAGCCAACTGTACTAACCAAGACCTTTCATGTTTTCTTCTTGATAAATGCAAACTTTCCACCGCCCTAGGATCTACATAACTATGGCTAGCCCCAAAATCAATTAAAATAATAAATGGTCGATTGTTGATCATACCTTCCACTTCAATCATGTGTGATTGAAATTCAGCTTGATTGTTGTCCAGGGCTGCATAGATCCTTGGCATTCTACTGCCCATGTCCTCTACTATTTCAACTTGTTGAATATTGTGGACGGTTCTTGCTTTATCTTTTCTGTGGGGGCAGTCCCTATACCTATGGTTCCCTTTACAGCCCCAACACTCCATAAGTGGCGGTCTTGGCATTTGCTCACCCACTTCAGCCCTCCTGGGCTCTCTGAAAGATGGTTGTCCCTGAGGACCATTCCTTAAAACAGGAGGCGTGTTTCCCTTCTTCCTTTGTTCCTTCTTAAACTTCCTCTGGCCGTCCCAAGCCTTCCGAAAGGTAGGATTTTTTCTTTGTTGTTCATATAATCATTTAGCCCTTCTTATTGTTTCTTCCATAATCTTGGGATCATCATACTAAATCTTGTCACCAATGGTAGGTGGCAGTCCACTCAGATACCTCTGAATCTTGACAGCCTCATCCTTGATGAATGGGACATACTTCAGTAGTTCCAAGAAACTTCGTTCGTATTCATCAATGGTCATGCTACCTAACTTGAGTTCGAAGAAGTCCTTCATCTTTCTGTCATAGTATCTTTTAGCCAGGTATTTCTTCTCAAAATACTTCTTGAACTCCTTCCAAGTGATATCTTTCTCACTAATCTGTTGCACCTGCACAAACTAATCCCACCACATGGATGTTTTTCCTTTCAATTTATACATCGCAATTCTTCCTTCTGCATGAGAGGAATAATTCTATAGTTGGAAATATTTCCTCATGCCAAGCAACCATGTTTCGACGTGTTCCTCCTTCTTATGTTCTCCATCAAATGTAGGAGGCTTAATCTTATTCATCTCCCCTTTCAATTCATCCATCCCAGATCTCCTGTGATTTTTGGTAGGAGATGGGCTTGAACTATTGTTGGCTTCCTTACCGGAATGCTTTGGGGAGCGACAATGATGTCTGCTACCACTCCTCGATCTTCTTCTCCTCTCAGGGGTCTTGACATTTCTTGATCTTCTTTTCCTCTCAGGGATCCTGCGACTCTCTGTCTTTCTTGAGTCACTCCCCTTCTCCAATTTCCTTTCTATTCTTTCTAGGCTCTTCAACATCATTAAGTTGAATTCACCTTGTTGATCCCTGACTCTCATGCGCTTACAACTATCAGATCAGCGAGCCTGGGTGTCTTTCTACAATCCTTCAATGAGTTTCATTATATTCCCTTCCTTATCCAATCCTCTTCTGTGCCCATTGGAGTTCGATCCTTCGACTCCCAGGTTGACATTCCTTCCTACCCTATCGTCCTCTATTTTAGAGGCAATCTGCACCTCTTCCAATTTCATATTCGGTGTCGGTTTTCGGTTGTCCTGACACTCGTTGAAGTTGCACACACAATATGCAGTCAACCGGATTTTTTCAGGCCTTAAACCCTTAAAAAAATCACAATATTCATAAACCAACGTGAGTGAGAAAACGTTTTGACTTCACAAATTTTTCTGAGCTCTGACGGCTCTGCAAATTTTGAGACTTCAGGACTTCGAGTTTTTTTGGTCCATGAGGCTCTCACACTCGCTTTCGGGTTTTGGGTCTTCGGTACCCGAGATTTCACGATGCAGTGACTCCCAACCTCTTGTCACTTCAATCCCCAAATTCTGAAAAATCAGTTTCCTTACTTTCTGGGCCCACAACACAGTTGTCGCCCTTAAAATCCACTATGGTTCTTCTGTCTCCGAAGATTTTGGGACTTCGGGTTTCAGGGTCTCGGTCCACAAGACTCTCAACACCTTATCACTCCAACACCCAAATTCCAAAATTATGATTTACTTTACTCTCCAGGCCTACAGTACAACTGTCTCCCTTAATCATGGTGGCATGTGGCACGTTCAGGAGGGTCCACCTCACCTTCGATGACGTCATCGGGTCCACTACTCTCACTTTTCTTTTCGATCCACTGGCACGTGGTACACACCCATGCATCTACGTCCATTCCAAGTGAGATCCAACGGTCAGACCTTTCTCAAATCTATGGTGCAGAACCTTTCGACGTTTCGGGGGACCCACACAGAGTCGCCCATTCTGGACCCCCCCTCCCTTATTAAAGGTAGAAAGGAAAAGTGGGTCCAAAATCCAATCTTGTCTGTATATTTGAGCGCTCCAATCTAAGTCGTCGAAACTTGCGCGCTCAATTCTGAATCCCCCCACCCCTTGTTAAAGGTAGAACGACGAAGGGGGTCCGGAATGGAACCCTGGTCGTAGATCTAGCCACGCAGATTCTGGTCATCCATATTTTCCCGCCGCTTAATGAAATATGCAATTTCCTATTTTAAACTCACTATCCTTCCTGAGCTTCGAGATTTCGTGTATCGTGATTTCCACACTCCTGTGCAACTCCAAAGATTTTTAAACCTTGTGCACATTCTCCAGATCTGACGGTCGTGAGGGTTCTCCTTTCCTCCCGAACAGATCCTAAGGCTCCAACACTTCTGGTGTGGATTTCTCTCTCTCCTTGTGGCCATATACCACGCCGGCTGCAGTTTTATAACACCGTTGCACCTCCTGAGCTTGGTAACATGGTCAAGTAACTCCTTGAAACTCAGGAGCATTCAAAGGTCCGAAATTGGTCCTCCAGACATAATTTCTCCTCAAACCCTTAGTCCAAACACCACTCAACTGGCCCATCTAGGCTCAACGTCGAAACCTTATTTATGATACCAATCTATAACGCTTCTCGACCATCAACCCCATGGCCCGGCCAACATTACTACATGGAACAACATCATTTCATGCTTAATTAATAACATGCATTTAAAAATAGGTTAAACACATTTAAACTTGGATTCAGCACCAAATTACTAMTGACATAAATAATCCATGGAATTAACATTAATTCATATGCACAGCATAATACATGATAAATATAAATACAAAGACATGCAAAAACGTAATTAGAACATCATCTGGTACTTATCTTTGAAATGGYGGTAATTCCACCAACCACATGCAGGCCTTCCACRAACCTCCCAGCCTTAGACCACGYTSCTCATCAAGTTTAGYAGTGGGTCACCCCTGAGCTGGGATTCAGCTCCACCCCAAGGCAAGGAATCCTAGGCTAGGCTGAGGTTACAGGGAAAACACACAGTCACAAGGAAGGAATTCTCTCCCAGGAACCACTCATACTCACTGCCCACAGACTCTCCTTCCCCACATGCCTGTTCCACCCCAGGAGTATACACCTTCTCTGTCACCTAGACAGTCCTTTGGCTACTAACCTCCCTTGCCTTGGGTTTTAGCAACAGACCGGGCCAAAAGTCTCAGAGCTCTGTGGCAACTAAAGGGTTCCTTCCAGGAGTTCTCTCCCTCCTTTGTGAACTCTCTCACCTGGAGAGAGTCGCTCACAGGACAAGCAACCTGTTATTAAAATTCAATCACCTCTCTCACCTGGAGTGAGTGTTGTACAAACTGGCCAACAAGCCACGCGCAGTCCAGCACTGCATGGCCACAACAACCAACGGGGAAAATAGACACGAGTTTTCCAACAGGCTCAACAATGACAGGATGGTCTCATGGTTATGTCTTGGGGACAGAGATTCCACACATAGGCTCGATCTGTTAAGATAGAGGAGGTCTCTACCTTCTAGAATCAACACAGGCTATCCCCGAAATCAACACAGACTTTTCCCCCCACGGTTTCAAAATTGCACGAGGTCTCATGCAAAGGTCGGATCGATTCACGCTCAGACGGTCAGGTGGAATGGAGGAACCCCCACAGTAGTCGATGGGAATGGAAGCCGAACCCCCAACATGGCTCATCTCAGCCCTTTTATTTGCATGTGCCTGGGTTGACACTTGTCACCCATGCAACTGCATGCATTCCTTCAGCACGCGTTCCTTCCATTTGGAAGTCACATGTCATTCCAAAATAACTTACGATAAAAACATACTAATCACATGTATTTTTGGAATAATATTAAAATATTATTCCCAAGGACTTAAGCCCCTAGTCTCAACACTTAGCCCCTTTTCCCACCTTCCAGCCCCTAATCCCTTTCCCACTCTATGGAAGCTTAGTCCCCCATCACTCATTCAACGTGATCGGTCTGCACGCGGTGGTGTTTATATTTTTATTAATAATGTTGATAGATACATGTACAAAATCAGGCTCTTTTCCTTCAACACTTAGGCTCTTTGGCCTAATAATCACATAAGCCCACCAACTTATATACTTGGCTCACCAGCCTATAAAACATATTTACAATTCATTTCAGAAGTATGATTTACAATAGGGCTCGGCCTTGGGGACATTACACTAAGGGGAAGGGAAGATTGACTAGACTATCAGGAATCTTGGTGATCCACCTATCCATTTTATCTAAGCCCTCTCAGATGGTGACCAACTAGGTGTTCTTGGCTTGTATGTGCCTATATTATTCCATTATTCTAGCCGCCAAATGATGAAAAACATGCATGTGGGAGTACATATATGTAATGGATTCCTCTATTTATGTTCTAACGTTTTGCACACATGATTTGAATTCTTGTAAGTTTCCTTCATCTAACCTCACTTGTTGGAGTTTCTCTTCTAGTTCTCTAATCCTGACATCTTTCTCTTGGTTTTGGTGATACAATTTCTTAAGTCTCTGATATGTGGTTGTGGTAAAGGAGGTGCCAACGGATGCTATGGAGAGTGGACATTGGATGGAATCCTCTGTTACAGTGTTCTTTGTGACAACATATAATAGGTTGTCCCCTGCGGTTGGTACCTTTTTTACTTGTTGCAAAATGTGGCTAGTGGCATTGTCGTACTTGAACTTTTTCAACTTTGACACTTTTCTCGATTTATATGGGACGTGAAGTCCCAATTCCATACCACTGAATTGAGGCTGACTACTAGGGACTTACATTGATGACTCTGGAAGGTTAGTTTCCATTGGTGAGGCATCATTTTTCATAGCTTCTTCATATCTTTTTCATTTCTCCTCTTTGACTACCTTGGCTACAACTTCATCTGCTACTCTTTGTTCTATTGTTTCTTCCTCTACAATTTCCTTCTTGGCTGCAACTTTTATTGTTTCTCTTTGATCCTCCACTGCTTTCTCAGCTAATGCTTTTGCTTCCACTTTTGTTGTTGCTACATCATCTTCTTCCATTTCTTACCTTCTTCAATTTTTCTCCTTTTCTTAGCAACGTTCTCCTTCTTCTTTTGGATCTTTTCCTTTTTTCTTCTTTTCTTATAATTTTTTTATTTTTCCTCCTTGGCTAATTTAGAATGTGTGGATTTCATTTCTTTTTTCACTTCTTGTTCCTCCTTTATCTGTGCTTCTTCACGGTATTTATCCTCATTGTGTTAAGAACCAAACATCAATATAGCATAGAAAAACCTTAGGAAAAGTACTCAACGCCTTGGAAAAGAGATAATTTCAAATAATAAGCCTCTTCGAGGGGGCAACCTCCTTTTACCCCACTTAAATGTTCAAGTACAAGATGATTCCAAATGAAAAT
>ML793728.1:54111-68734 GCA_009831015.1 Picea engelmannii
CGACATAAATAAAATAACATTACTAATCTAATATGCCCCAATTAAGGGGTAATGAGCCAATATTAGGGCTTAACACATTGGTGATCCCACCTATGGTCTTGACCTATATTCTGGAAATGAATTCATCATAACTATTGGCCCCACAATGGATTTCTTGTTCCTCCCAAATAGACGAAGTGTACTCCTAAGTATGCTTGATCTAGATACAATACTCCTTAACCACTTTTTGGGGGTCATGTCTTCTAAATATTTCTTCTCTAAATGAATACAACAACAATGTATCCACTTCAGCTTGATCCTACTTGATATTCTTGAAAGAGTATGATCTAATCTATAATGGGAGTGGGGGATAGATAGCTTTACTAATGCAGAAGGGAGCCACCTTGACTTGATGGATTATCGCTTGATAGGAAACCTCTTGAAGTACCAATTTGTTGGGGACAAATATTGGGAGTATGTCGGGAGATTTGGTAGCCCCATATATTATGATGTAAGTCCCATGCTCCATTAGGTACTAGTCCCAAATATTTTTTATTATAGCTAACGCTTAATCTATCATGCACAAGGATGGCACACATAAAATGAATTCATACAAAGGTGCTAACAAGTGATCGCATATATTGTGGTATTTTGACCTATACTTGTGCTCCAAAAGAACCTTGCAGTAAATTTGTATGGATGGGTATGTTGATTTCCATTTCCAACCCATCTTAGGATATTTATGTGACATGCACATTATATCCAATAGAAACAATGACATGTGAAAATGTGGAAATGTCCTAGTCTCGAACTCCTTAACGGGTGTGATAGAATCTTTTAGGATGGCTAATAATATATCATCTCCATTGATTGTTGACTCTTCATCCATGAAGTAGTATATTAGTGACATTAAGGAGAGAGTAAACATAGAATCCTCTTGATCCCCATACAGTCTGCAAAGAATCACCACTATATATTGGTACGGTGCTCTCAGTGAAATGGTCGGATACTCACCAAACAATCTGTGCTTGAAAGTTTTATCTAGATTCTAAAATATCTTGAAGAAGTATTTTTCTTTGTTCTTGAACCCATTGAGAAGTTCATCATCCATATTTTTTGTTCTCTTTTCTAGATGATGACATTTTTCCAAAATGATTGGCAAGAACGAAGCCATGGACTCTCCCCTATAATTGAGTATGTATATGTTTTCCATGTCCACATCCTTGAGAATCCAAACAATTTCATCTATGCAAGGGAACATTATAGCATTATATGCCACCCTATCTAGTCCCAACCTCTAAATATTCTTGAATATTTTGAGTTCTTCTTGGTCTTCAGCTTCCACCATGAACATCTATCTTTTGAACATCTAAAATACCTCACCCCATTTGAGTGAGTCTCCTCCTTTTTCTAGGATTCCTATCGTGTCATCGTACACTTCTCCTAGAGAATCAAGTTCTAATGTGGCGACATCTATGAACCTACAATACATAGTGAATAAAAACAGTGGTGAAGCTGACGAAAAAAATGAAACATCGGTTTCTATAAGCATATAAGAAATGAGAATTTGAATGGACATTAAATACAAATATTCCCAAATGAATGTGTGAACAATACCTAAAGAATCACTTGTGTTCATTTGAGGGGGGAAGATATATTCTAAAGAGGATAATATAATTTGGGACATGGTGAAAGTGTGAGAAGGGAATGAGGTAAATCAATGAAATTGGCACTAACTTAGCCGAAAAATATTCAAGGTAAGAGCACTTGATGGGAATTTCCCCGGTATGCACCAGAGCAGTTTAGAAGAAATTTTTCGGTGAAGGGATCTCTCTATCCATGTTATTTGTAGAAACTTTGTAGAAGAGTAGGGTCAAACCAAAGACAATATTACAAATCTCACTAGTAGGGTCAGAGATGTTCTTGTTAAGTCCTCTGGTACACCATCGGAGGCGATGGTGTTAAGTGCATTGATGGGTGAAAGTAAACATGAGAGAAGTTAATGAAAATTACATTGTAATGGACTGGGGTGAATTTTAGCAAGTGTGTCAGTTGGGGTCAAAGAAATTTATACAAAGCTCTTTGAATTCACTGGCTAAGTTCTTTTTAAAGTTGTCAGTTACACCAGAGATGTTTATGTTAACTTCATGAATGAGTCAAGAATGGGTACTAGAGTAATTCATGTTAAGTCCTCTGGTAAACTATCTTAACAAATCATGATAGTTTCACTGGTTATGCACCCGAAACTACGATGGTAACCTTTTCGACCATGCAATTTTTTTTTTTTAATTTGGTTAAGTTTTGGATGGGGGGGAGGGCTTAATCCTTCAAATAATCAGTGCATTTCTCTAGTATGATAATGTTTTTTCATTGATGCATGGATAAACAAAGAAAAACTAAGATCCAATGGAAATAAAAGGTTTGGGTCTACCTCAATATCGGAGATTAATATTGGTTATTGCGCTTTGTATAGACAAATGACTAATTAGAGTGCACATGCAATTAGGTTGGGACAATGAAGTAAAAACTTCTAGTGTTGTGAGGGATGAAGGGAATCAATGATGGGGTCGTGGTTAGGGTTTCCTAAATATTCAAGGTTTAGAAATATGCCATCACTAAATAATATATTCAAGGTATAGCTAGTGGGGGATGAGGTTTGAAGGGATGGTATATAGATCCATAATGATATTTACCTCAAGATACAAACCCTAACCCTAATATTTGTAGAATATAAAAATGTCAAGAGTGTGTGAGCTAGGGATTACTTGGAGAAAATGACACATGGAAAACCAAGTGAGATGGATAATGAATCCTCTCACAAGTGTGTTAGCTCATCAATAGAAACACTCATCACTCTCTTCCCTTCTAGGTGATAGAAAGAACAATGAAAAAATGGTCATACTAGAGGAAATGGTAGGAAGACCTCCAATCTCCACCAAAGAGGTAATGCTAACTTGGTCGATGGGAAAACGAGTGCATCGGAAAGGTTTGCAAGAAGTTTATTGGTCAAAGGGTTTATTGCATCAAAGACGTTTTGGGGAAGTTCTCAGGTTCAACAAAAAGAGTTCGTGAGAACTCTTCTAGTTTAGTTGTAGGAGTTAGTATTATCTTTGTCGGTTATCAATTGTGCATTTTGACATACTTCTGGGAATGTCCTCCAGTTTACCAGAGACCTTTAGAGTAACTCCTCCAATGTGTATTAGATTAATTAAGATGAACTTATCCAATAGCCCAAAAGGATTCTTTAAAAACATTTGAAGTGCCAAAACCAAAAATAAACTAAACCAAGCTTGAATAAAAACCCTGGTAGCTCTTTAGGGATAAAAGGAGGGGTCTCATTGGATTTTCAAGCAAGGATAAAAGAAAAAGAGAAGGGGATGATTCCTGGAACAACATGACCTTATCCAAGATATCCAAAAACAAATTTGCTTGAGGCATTTTAGAATGGAGTATTTAAAGAAATCAAAGAGGCTTCATCATATGTAATACCATGGGAAAATAACATGGGATAGAAAAACTATGGGCCCATGAAAATTGAATATTAAATCTATCATTAAGGATAAACTAACTAATCTGTGACCGATTCAATCTTAACCCAACATTCCCACCTTTAAACTTGACTTGGGATAAACACATACCCTCCCTCAATGTTTATTTACCAATTTTTAGGAGTACAACATCCCTCCACATCACCTAATTCTATGTTTAGAATTTGTATTTGTGAACCATTAAACTAGGGGTATGCATGCCTAAATAGGTCTTACAACAATATGCCCATTTACATATTATGATAAAATATAATGAGTCAAATCAAGCACTCATTCACCAATTACTTCTTCCTTAATGTGGTTTTTCCAATACTCCACATTAATCCTCGTAATGGATTTCCATATACTATATGTTTACCATGGGTCATATTTCCATGAAACATCACAAACCAAACCATATTCACAAGACAAGAAAAAAATATTCTCTACATATCTCTCCACAGGTCACTCACTTCACCATGCAATATTTCTAGTCTACAATCTAAATAAAACAATGAGTGATGTTCTCTACAAAGCAACATCTTCCCAAAAAAACCTCAAAATATCTATAAGATAAACCCAGTCCACTTGTCTCAGATATATTCTTGTAGTTATCTTCCACCTGGGGTCGTGAGAGAAATAATTACATTGTATGCCCGAGAAAATGATACAAGAAGCATCTACCTTCTTATTTACCCGCATTCCTCTTTACTCCAAATACAATGAGACAAATCAAGAATCCATTAAGAGAGTACTTATTTTTCTAACTCTCTACATCCATGTGCTTCCACCTATGCTCTACATGATGTCTTCAGTGTTCACAATGCCTTTCCATATTTCTAATAGATGTTTTGCACTCACCACCTCACTCATTATGGTTTTTTGTTCTACCCAACCATGCTCATGTGATCATATGCATTTCTCCTCGCTCCTCTCTTCATGGCTCCCAACATAATACCACATTCATGAAAATTCCAAGTCAAGCTAGATCTAATACCACATGTTAAAACTAAAGAGAAATAATATGCAACAAAAATAACACAAACATTAATGAGACAATGATTTCCTAGGGATATCCTTCCAAGAGAAAATCCACACTCCAAAGAAACTCAATTGATCTAGGAGGATCTAAGGAACACTCACAAAGGTCTAGAAGAGTCTAGAACACTCACAGAGGTCCCAAGGGATCCATAAATGATAAAAATTTGACCATATCAAATATTCCCAAAAATGACATCAATGCGTAGATCTCATCGTCAGCTTTCCAATGACGCAAACAGAAAGTCAAACATAGTTCTTATGAAAATTTATAAGTGGTAAAAGTTCAATCAAACCTCGCAAAAGTCAGAGGTCAAAAGGAAAAAAGAGGTGACATATGTCACCACTATATGGGTGACACATGGCACATTTTTATTGGCAGATGAATAGGAAGATCGAACCTCTAGGTGGAAAAATTGTATATCGAAAAGTGATGCACAAGTCGACCACTCCTATGCTGACACATGGCAGGGTTGAGCCAATTAGAGGCCGCCACATGGTAACCCCTCATTGGCCTATATTGGATAAAGTATGTAAAATTTATGGATTCGATGGGTGTTGAACACACAACCTACATAACCTTCCAAGATTTAACATAGCCCTCACTACCAACGCACTGTTGGCATAGGGACAGACCCAGGGTTCAACTCCAAGAGTGCACCAACAAGCCCTAGCTACTGGCCCTTTCAGAAACACCTACGAAGCAGATGCAGTCTCACCCAAAGCATATATGAGGGGGTTGTAGGACAAATATGTCTAAAACCAGGGGAATATCAAGTGGATATAACACAACAGCAACACAACATGCATCTATCACTTCTCAAGCTAGATCTACCCTGCACATTTCATAGATTTGATCTAATACAACAATGCAACTAACAATATAACAATGACAGAGATCAAGGCATCAATCACATACATATCACCAGATATGCGTGGTTCACCCTCCCTCTAGGGCTACGTCCACAGAACTGTGCTTATGATTTATTAAGGTAAAGCATGCAGTTCTTGTCTGGGCTCTCGACTAGCATATCTTCTCTCTTCTCCCTCTTTCTCTCCCCTTCCTACGCACCTAGATGAAGGACTGATCTCCTCACACAACAAAATATATTACAATACTAGAAGACTCTCTCTCTCTCTCAATACTATGGTCTCTCTGAATACTGTAGCTAGATCATCAACAATATCGCACCAAAACAACAACCTCAACCCAGGTCCTCTTGACCCTTATTTATACATTACAATATCTCACCGACAGCCTCAGGCCGAAACCTAGGTGCCAAAACCCTAAATACCAAAACCCTAGGTGAACTTGACCCACTTTTCCCGGGCTTCACTGGCCTATCTTTCCTTTCTTCCTGCGTGGTGCTAGTGATGGATTTTTTCGCTTGTTGAGTTGTCCTTGGTCCATCTTCCTTTCTTACCTGTCATCCTTGATCCTCTCATCCAACGACTTGTTTTTCCAAACTTCGCTCCATATTTTCTTCTCTTTTTCTTACTTTGACCTAGTGACAGTCCCTGTGTCTCCTGCGAAGTTCGTTTTTTATCTTTTCTTCCTTGTTCTTCACTTCCTTCCATAACCAAGGGCCAACAGGCCCCCAACACTCACCTGTGACTCGTCCCGAGGCACTTTGGATCCAATCCTTCTATTTTGGTTCGACTTTGCGCTGCGTAGGGTAAAATTTTCTTTTTTCTTTATGCCTCCTCTCCCTCCTTGTGCAGACTCTCTTTTCTGTGTCTGGTACCCAGTTTCAACTGCACCTGGTACCTAGACCCTTTTCCATATATTTTTACTGAAACTGTGAGGCAGTTGGTTGTCATAGTACAACTTCAACCGACTCCCATTCACCAATCTTTCCTTCCATTCTCCCTTCAATGTTTTCAGTTGTGCAGCTCCTCCTTCTATAACATAGGCGATCTCATATGGTCCAAGCCAATGCATTCTGAACTTCCCCAGGTGTCTTATAAACTTATTGTCATACACCAGTACTAAATCACCTTGCTTGAGTTCCTTCTTCTTGATGTGCCTGTGATGATATGCCTTCTCTCATTCCTTCTGAACTTGCTGGTGGAATCCTACAATGAACCTGTCTTCTTCCAGTTCAACCAATTGTGCAAGCCTCTCGCGAACAACACCAATGTCATCCATGTCTGTAAACACGGCAATACTTAAGCTTGGCACTAAGTATTCTATCAGGACAACAACTTCAATACCATAAACCAATTTGAAAGGGGTTTGCATTGTTAATTTCTTGCAAGTGGTTCGATAGGCCCATAGTACTAAAGGAACCTTTATATCCCAGTCATCCCTATTCACACTGCAAATTTTCATCAAGGATATCTCTAATATCTTGTTGAATTCTTCAACTGTCCCATTTTCTTGTGGATGGTAAGGTGTACTCTTTTGATGGTGGACTACAAATTCTTCAACTAGGGCTTCAACTATCTTGTTGATGAAATGTGTGCCTTGATCGTTCATAAGGATCATGGGGCATCCAAACCTGGTTATTATGTCATCAAATATAAATCGTGCAGTTGTAGTTGCACTACATTCCCTTACTTCTCTAGATTTGGCCCATCTGGTTAAGTATTATGTCACGGTAATGATATACCTTGCTCCTATGTGCTTTCCTGGTGGGTTTATAGGTCCCACGAAGTCAATGGCCCATTTTTCAAATGCTTGTAGGGTCATCTGTGGTGCTAATGTCATTTCATCTCTTCGTGATGGTTTTCCAACTCTCTGACACACATCACAGGCTCTATCATCATCCTTAGCATCTTTGTGTAAGGTAGGCCACCAAAGGCCAGCCCTCGGAACCTTCTGCACAATTTCTTTCCCTGCATAATGTCCTCCTACAATGCCTTCGTGATCTTATGTGAGGATCCATGGTCTCTCTGTCTCCATAAAGAATCTCCTTAGTATCTCATCAGGTCCCATTTTGTATAGCTGACCAACTATTAGTGAAAAGTCTACAGTGCGCACCACTAGCTATTTCTTCTGGGGAATTGTAAATTGTCCTTCTGTCTTAGTGATTTTCACCTTCCTCGGATCATCATCATCATTGGCATTTATGTTGTAGCAAATCTGCAATTTTTGGAGAGGCGCAGTCCATTCGTCCTCTTCTTGTTCCATAGGGAGGTTAGATGCTTCCTCAAATACTTTCTATCTCACAATCTGTAATGCTTTGTATACTGAAGGATATTCACTTTCAAATAAAAAAGTAGTTACAAAATTCTGAGTCATACCTTCCCAATTTGTGGTGATGAGGCACAACTCTGCTTGTAGGTACCAGTTGATAGGGGTCGTGTCCATCATGTTAATGAATCTGTGCACACATTTTTCTTGAGGAATGACACTCCAGGCCTCTTCGCAGCTTCGCACATGGTCCTTTGGGAAACTTCGACCATTATACCTTACTTTGCAACTTATTGCTTGTGTTGAGAACCGTGTTGTCATTAAGGTTTGGCATTGTGTCCATTTTGTGATATTTATTTTATGCGTCCCCCACCATCTTGCTGGTGTGGCTTTCAGGGCCTCATCCATTGCCAACAATCTCTGTTGTATTGGTACACTTGTTTCAAAATATGATAGGAAGATTTCTAAAGGGTTCAGACCATCAAATGTGGGTAAATTAATTACTATTGTGTCGATCCAACGAACTTCTATGATTAACCTAGCACATCTTCTCGTAGATACTTCATACATCTAGTTCGACTAGTTCTCTGGTGCTTCTTCTAAATCTGATGAACATGTGTTGTCACTTCGCCAGCTCAGATTCCCATCGATTGTAGGGTTGATGTAATCTTGTTGTCTAGTTGTCAGTTTGTAGATGTTTTCCAGATCGTATGCACGGTCTTCTTCTATGATGGGATATATGTATCTCTGACCCTCATATGGATCTAAGGGTGAAATGACCCAAAGGCCATCTCTTTCAAATGTCATACGCCTTTTCTTTAAATCAACAATAGTAGAATTGTCAAAGGCCCAATCAATTCCTAGCAATGTAGGGTAAGGGCAACTATCATCAACAATTTCAATTACCTCAAAATATGCAAAGGTTCTAACTCCGTCGATGTCCATAGAGGCATGCTCTAGTCATCCAAATGGGCTTACAGCTTGTTGATTATCCATTCTAAGCCTGATAGGGCAATAGATCAGCTTAGGTTTTCCCATCAGTGCCCAAGTTTGCTTCATCATGACTTTGACCTCTGACCCTAAGTCGAGGACCACATAGTCTATATCATACTCTCATATTTGAGCATTCAAGTGTAATTCTTTATTTGTCCTTCTCTTCTTACCAATTTTTTGCACTGCCTTGCTCAGTAGGGGGTCTATCCTTCCTGTCTCATATTGTTTGATTAGTTCCGCAACTCTTGTACAACACTTTTATATTGAATTAACTTAACACAAGTACATATAAATTTCATGAGTTTGCTTACCTCTTTTCCTTCTTCTGGTAAAGCAGACTGGTTGAATGCCTAAGGAATTCCATATTCTTTTATTTCTGGTTGTGTTTTTTATGAAGAGACTTGATCTTCTTTGAACTCTTTCCTTGCTTCCTCAAAGATTTTCCTTTCTTTCTTTGCATCAAATATCTGGGTCTTTTCTACATCTTTTATGATTCTCGAGTCTTCTGCAATGTTCCCTTAGGTCACTCTATCTTGTCCTGTAGCAGCACCTCCTCAAGTAATAACGACGACTCTAGCATCATCTCCATGGGGTTATACTTTGATCAATTGTATTTGTGGGTTCTATTGAGGTCCTCATTTCTCCTGGAGCTTAGCCAACAATACTGGACAATCCTCAATGACATGCTCAAAGGAGTTGCAATAACTACAAGTGGTACAAGGGTTCTGACAGTCCCTTGCTAGATGTCCTAGTTGTATGTAATTATAACAGATTATTTGTCCTTGGCCTCAACCCATACCTCCATCTCATCCTCGTCCTCTGTATCCACCGTGAGGGTTAAAGTTTCCTCTCCCTGGGGAGTTATATTGTGCATTGTTTCCTTCTTGATGTACTTCACCTTGAATCGTGTATATGTCTCTTGATCTTTCATGCATGAGATCATAATCTATGCAATCTCTATCATCATGCCCTACTGATTTACAAAATGTGCAATACAATTTTGTAGGGGTTTGAAGGTATTTTTGCATGTAGTAGCACTCACCAGGGCGATGTTGATTCCTGCATACTTCGCACCAAGGTAATGTGACTTGCTTCAAAGGGCTCGGAGCTCCTGAGGCCAAGTATTCATTGAATAGAGGGTAGTGTTCCTTGTCATGACCTTCTGATCTAGATCTGAAACACAAAATGTCTTCCCTTTTGTCTTTTCCCTTGTCTTTCTTCATGTCTTCAACCTGTAGAGACAAACTAGTTAGCTGACTCAAGATCAGACTCATACCTGAGTTGGATTCTCCCATAGGGGTTGATTCAAGTTTCATGGTGATATCCAATGCTTATGTCTATGAATCAATCTTCTACTGCATCAAGGGAACTCTGATATGTGGTAACAGGGCAGCGATGAACCATTCCTTGTTCTTCTCATCCAGGATCTTAAAGGTCAATCTTCCTGTAAGGGTCGTGAATCTCTAATCAAACTCCCAAATAGGATCGGCTACCTTTTTCTTGATCTCTTTCAGTTCTGAAATACATTTTGACTCCGACTTAGGTTTCTTAAATTCTACAATCATCACATTATTGATCTCATTCAATGACTTAGGCTGCGCAAGTCCTTGGACAAGCTTCAT
This sequence comes from Picea engelmannii, assembly GCA_009831015.1. Classification (NCBI taxonomy): domain Eukaryota; kingdom Viridiplantae; phylum Streptophyta; class Pinopsida; order Pinales; family Pinaceae; genus Picea; species Picea engelmannii. The sequence continues at coordinate 64,407 of ML793728.1, forward strand.
GTACCAGATCAACGTGCGGTCTCTCAGTGTAGTGCTAATCTGGTTTCATTTAACAGCTTCGTCGGTAATATTTTTAATGTTCCATATGGCCTCACACAGGAACCAGTGATGATCAGGATCTTCAGATCCATCTCCTCTAAAGATAGGGAGCCTCATCTCATCTACCATGAAGTTGCCTAGGTTTCCTATCTGAGTGGATGTTGAACTGCTATTAATAGTTCTCTGTGGACTCTGGTGATTTAGAGTGTTCTGATTACTTAGCATTTTTGAAACAACAGGAGGATTGATATTACTTACTTCAATAGTCTATGTAGTTCCTGAGGTTTCTATCTCGTTTTAGTGAAGTTCTTCAGCTGCTTCTTCCTCTGGCCCCACGAGTTTTGAATGTTCTTTGTCTATCAGATCTGCCTCTTCTCCACTGTAGAAACCTTCTTCTCCGTAGTTTTTCTTAAAGAGGTTCTCAAGGTGAACCCATCGAAATACTCTTCCACTACGTGTATGTCCAGCTTCTGTGTCGATGCCCCTGACTGAGTTCTTGAGCATTAGCCTTTTCAAAATCCACTCGATCTACTATATCTTCAAGACGTTCTTTTCAAGAAACATCATCTTGATTCTCAGCTTCAAAAAGTGCAAAAAGTTTCCTCTCGGTCCTTTGAAAAAGTATCTCTCAACTTGGCTATATGATTCTATTATGTCAACAGCGAAATCAGTGATATACCCTCCAATGGTACTATCAAACCAATGATCTACTACTCTGGATACAGTGTTATCAACTCTTTTGACCTTCTGGATCAACACTAGAGTCCACACCACAGGGGATCTAGGTCTGATCTTGAACTGGGTATTAGCTAACCTATCCAACCACTCAAACAACTCCCGGTGGATTCCTCTAAAGAAGATCTTGTGAATGTCGGTGAAGATGTATATTTGTAACCAATCTTCAGTACTCAACTTAGGGTTCTTGTTCTGGGCTTCAACAAAGTCCCTCTCTTGATCTTCGATCCACTTTTGAATATCTATATTCGATGGGAACCACCTTGAAATTCCCTCATGAATATTCCTGTCTCAGCAACAGAACCATTTGTTGGCACAGGGGCAAACCCATGGTTCATCTCCAAGAGCACACCAACAAGCCCTAACTAGTGGCCCTTTCGACAACACCTGCAAAGAAGATGCAGTCTCACCTTAAGCAACTATGAGGGGGTTGTAGGACAGAGATGTATACAACCAGGGGAATATCAAGTGGATACAACACAACAACAACACAACATGCATCTATCTCTTCTCAAGCTAGATCTACCCTGCACATTTCATAGATTTGATCTAATAAAGCAATGCAACTAACAATATAAAAATGATAGAGATAAAGGCATCAATCACATACATAACACCAGATATACGTGGTTCACCCTCCCTCTAGGGCTACATCCATAGAATTGTGCTTATGATTTATTAAGGTAAAGCATACAGTTCTTATTTGCGCTCTCAACTAGCAAATCTTCTCTCTTCTCCCTCTTTCTCTCCCCTTCCTATGCACCTAGTTGTAGGACTAATCTTCGCACACAACAGAATATATTACAATACCAGAAGGCTCTCTCTCTCTCAACACTTCTCTCTCTCAATACTATGGTCTCTCAATACTGTAGCTAGATCATCAACAATATTCACCAAAACAACAACCTGAACCCAGGTCCTCTTGACCCTTATTTATACATTACAATATCTCACCAACAGCCTTAGGCTGAAACCTAGGTGCAAAAACCCTAAATACCAAAACCCTAGGTGTCTAAAACCCTAGGTAAACTTGACCCGCTTTTCCCTGGCTTCGCCAGCCTATCTTTTCTTTCGTCCTGCGCGGTGCTAGTGATGGATTTTTCCGCTTGTTGAGCTGTCCTCGATCCATCTTCCTTGCTTACCTGTCATCCTTGATCCTCTCGTCCAATGACTTGTTTTTCCAAACTTCGCTCCATCTTTTCTACTTTTTTTCTTACTTCGACCCAGTGACAGTCGTTGTGTCTCCTGCAAAGTTTTCTTTTTATATTTTCTTCCTTGTTCTTTGCTTCCTTCCATAACCAAGGGCCAACACACGCCCTAACATGTGACTTAACCTACATGTGGGAAGCAATGTATTTGAATTTATGTAAAGGGTCATATGGGTGGCCAAAGGGCCAAGAGCCTAATCCCTTGACCCTTAGCCTTCAGTTTTATTGTATACCATTCCCAAAGTTCATGCAGGAAGTTTTAAATAGTACAACTGATGATAATGTATATATTATATAATATATACTATATATATATATATATATATATATATATATATATATATATATATATATATATATTATATATCATCTGTTAAAAAAAGAGGCAATGAATATACCAAGGGTCGCATGGAATAGAACCCTAACCTCTACTAAATATAGCCAACAGTTTAATCGTTAGGTCAAACCACCCACTTATTTCAGGATGCTACTAAAATTAGCATTAAGTTGCCTAATTTCGCGTGAAGGGGGGTTAGACCCATGCTCTATATATTGGGCATGCATCCAAACACCTGGCATAGATCATGAGGAAAGGATTGCATGCATCCAAATGCATGTATTTCAAGGTCTGCACGGATCTCAAGGTGGAACAAATTCCAAGACAAGGTGTGTATTTCAAGGTTGCATGTTTGTCTCGATTCACGTGCCAAGAAGAGGTTAAGTATGTTGTCTTGTAAAGCATGTCATGAGGTACACTGAAAAAATATAGGCAACTTTATACTCATTTTCCATGATTTTTTATAAGGATCATGAATTTTAGGTACTTTTCATGATTTGAGGTAATTTGTAAAACTATTATCTCAATTTACCATTAATGGGCATTTAATGCATTATTTTGCATGCCAAAGAGGGTGTAATTGAGCCAGTTTGGAAATTGTTCGACTTTATAGTCAAAATTCTCATAATTTCAGAAGGATTTCAATGGTGAAGTTATTTTCATTTTTTGAGTGATGGAATTTAAGAGAATCCACTAAATTGGAATATGTGAGTCATTTTACATGTGATTTTTTATGTTGGAGATGATGAAGGAAGTTTTCATTGGATTAAAGCAAACTTAAAGATGAAACAAAAGTATGTAATTTGAGTTCTTTTATTTTCTATTGTGTCATATTATCATTAAGTAAACTAATCATCAGTTTATGATTTTTTGTGTAAAAATCACATCATCAGAATTATGCAAACCACCCCAATACGATCAGTAAATTATTCTGGATCAAGTTAGATATTGAATATATATAAGTAAAGCAATAAGTGGTGTCTAAGGATTTTCCATATCAAGTGGTATCAAAGCTATTTTTTGGCGTGCGTTGCAAGTTGTTGATGTGATGAGATCCAAGAGTTTAATTGGTGAAGATATTGAAGGCTCTTATCGAGAAATAATGATGAGTAGAGTTCTCATGAAGTTGAGATTGCATAAGAACATTAATCAACAAATCCAGAGAGAGAATTCTTAGTTAAGAATGAAGTTGCAAGATCTTGGGGAAGAGAAGCAGAGGATGTGAGATTGACTGTTATGTCATGAAGATTTCCACATGAGTATTTTTCATGAATTATAAATAAAGTTATAGATAATGGAACCATCAATCAGTAAAGTTGGACAAGCAGAAAATGTGAAGTCTCCATTGCAAGAGAGACTATCTCACTCCAAGGACATGATAGAGAAACAAGACTCTTCATATTATTATTTTTCCCATCAAGATGGAGAGTGCCCGAGGGTAGCTGAAGCAAAGAGAAATACAAATGGAGTCATGCATACAAAAATTTCCTTACCTTCCAATCCAGAGAAGAGTAACATGTGCAAATCATCTCTCGGGAAAGATGTGCATATTGCAGGACAAGGAATGAATACTTTTCCCACTGGTGAATGGTTTAGTTATCCATGTGCTTCTTGTGGAACTAGAAACCATGATGTGGAGAAGTGTCTAAGAAGACATTATGTGCAATTAAATACCTCCAAGAAGAAGGCATATCATTTCTCAAGTTAGAGGAAAAGGAGGAATGATAAAAAGGGATTGTAGAAAAAGATACTCTACTCTTATTGTGGTAAGAATGGAAACCATATTGAGAAGTGATAAACACTTTACCCTCACTTATGTCTAAAGCATAACATAAAATATGTAAGGACACTTGAAATAAGACAAGCAACAACTCTAGATGAAGTCAATGGTCTTACTGAAAGGCTTGGGAAAGAATACTTCCTGATGGTTTGTTTTGAAAAAGTGATATATGAAGACATCGAAGAATGGTTCATGGATAATGCCTCATCTTACCACATGACTGGTATGA
>ML793728.1:98759-111909 GCA_009831015.1 Picea engelmannii
AGCATTTACAAGAAGATACATAAATTTGGCACATAAACTATCTTGCATATTTTAACACATGAAGCAAGGTCCTGTAAAGTTTATTTTAATGAAGTAGAGGGTGCTTGCATAGCATAAAAAGTTAGCCTTCTATTTTCAGATCATTCCTAGAACAAAAACAACCCTCTTTTTTTCCTCGCCCTTAACCCACAAATAATGCCCCTTACCACTCCCCTCAAGGTCCAGAAATTAACTAGGGATGAAATGGTTGAGCACCAACTCAAGGGTCTTTTCTATAATTGTGATGAAAAATATTTTCTAAGACACAAGTGTAAGGAACAAAAACTTTTTATGGCCATTTCAGAAGATGTTGTTGAATAAGAAGCATCAGTTCCCCTTGTTGAAGATCCATCCCTTCCCGATGCTACCCAGGAGCCTGTTGACCCACCTGAAGTTGACCCACTCATTTCCTTGCATGCCCTCACTGGATTCTCTGCTCCACAAACCCTCACACTCATTGGCTATATTAAGCATCAAAAAGTTATCATCCTTGTTGACAATGGCAACACTGATAATTTTATTCATCGTCACATTGCCAAGGAAACTAATTGTTATATTTGAATCGTCAATAATTTTCAAATCATGATAGCTAATGGTGGGTCCATGAAATGTGGTGGGCGATGTGAAAATGGACGTATTCAAATTAGACAGTACCACCTAAATCTCATATTTTTTCCATTAACATGGGTAGTTATGACATTGTGCTAGGTGTTGAATGGTTACACACTTTGGGCCCCATTCTCATGAATTATAAGGCATGAAATGATACGGATTATTTTCGGAATGAAATGAGAGAAGAGATATAATAAAGAAATGTACAGAGATATTTCAGATATCCAATAATATAATAGAAATGTATCAGATATGCAACCATAAACACAAATATACATTAATACACAATTTTCTATTAAGGAGCAAAAATGTACAAAGATTGTAAAAATACAGAGTGAAAGACTCGCTAGAATGGTGGCAACTTATCTATGAGAAGAGATTTGATGGATACTCGCATTTGAAAGAAGATGATTGTTACAATGAGGCTAAAAAGGCATTTTTAACATAAGTAAAATCTAAAATCCTAACCCCAAAAGATGAAAATCCAAAAGGTTTGCAAGCCCCGATGGGGGTAATTGATAAGTCAACTTCCCACAGGCGTAACTTTTGCATACAATCTTTTTTTGGGGTGCTTGATACACCGTTGGAAAGGTCTAACCGATAAGAATGATTTTTGACTGGCCTAGGTCACTACCTTTAGCAACCACCTCGGCCCCAAATCCCCAAAAAACGTCGTTGAGGTCCTCAAAACGGCCCCAAAAGTTTGAAACCCGAAAAACTGTCGGAAAACTGCCAAGATGGAAAACTATCTTTTGAGCCTGTGGAATAGGTGGGTGGCCACCGATATCCACCTAGATCAATCCTTCCCCCCAAGAAGCAATGGTCTCCATTGTGTTGAGTTCCCGGGGGATAGGGGAAAGTGATTGTTGAATCTGAATCTTGGTGAGATGTTTGCCTTGTTGGAGACGTCGCGTTGCTAAGTATGTGGAAGGATGTCACGAATATGTTGTTGGTGGGGTTGAATCTGTTCAACCAGTTGGGCTACCTAAAATGACTGTGCGCAGAAGGAATCTTTGTGTTTTTCTACAATCTTGTTGACCTGCTTCTATTGGACATAAGGTGCTTGGGTCGAGGGTGTAGTGGTTGCAGTATCCTTTTGTTCTCCTTTTGAATAGATTATGAAGCAGCTAAATTTTGTAGTGTGAGATACTACCATGTGACACTATTTAGGTGGAACAATATTTGGAACTACCTCTGGTATTCTATAGAGATGACCCCCCAGAGAAACAATGACACTACGGGGTTGAGACTCATAAATAGCATCGCATTTCCACATATATGGCTGGCCCAAGAGAACATCACACACATCCAGTGGGGAAACATCACATAATACCTCATCCTCAAAGGGTGGCACTACTGGATGACACGAAGATCTCATCGCTAGCAAATCCACCCGATGTTGTATGGTTGTGGGTGTGGTGTTGTAGACAATCCCAACTGTTTGGCGACCTCTGTTGAGATGAGGTTCTTTTGGCTTCCACTATCAACAATAAAATGTAGCAGGGTCCCCTTCACCCACATCTGTGAATGAAAAAGGTGCTCCCCCTCTTCAGGATCTTTTGGTTCTTCTGGTTGAATTATTGCGGTCACGAAAATAACAGTGGGGTCTGCGTCAATGATCCGTCTTTTACCATTAATTTCATAATCATATTTTGAATCAGGTTTCGACTCCTTGTCTTTGATCTTGGCCACCAATGATTGTTTTGAGCGAAATTCATCGGTGTTGTGCCAGGGGCTTTTGTGGAAATTGCACCATTTTCCGGTGTCCTTATTTCTCTTCCCGTGACCCTTATTTTTCTGTGGCTTGGACTGGTTTTCGGGAGACTCTTTATTAGGATTGTCTTTATCATACTTTGGTTGTTGCGGATTTGCAAACCCGAACTCCCATTTTTTCTGGTGCTTAAATTTCTGCTCGATTTTAACAGCATATCGATAAGCAGCACTGAGTGATGAGATGTCCAAAAAATTCATTTTAGTTTGGATGTATCTGTGTAGAACCCCACGGTATTTCAGAACCAAATGTCATTCGGAGTCTGTGATACCCAACTTGGTGCACAAGGTATGGAAGGTATTGGTGAAATCTGGAACTGCTTGGCCCCTCTCTTGACGTGGTGTGGTCCATCTCATATATTGTTCCTCATAGTTTCCAACAGGGTAATATTGTTCCTTTACAACATCCATAAAAAAATCCCAAGTGGGATCGGCCCCATATATCCCAGACTCTTTAATGGAACTTTTCTCCCAATAATTTTCCCAGCAATGTTTGACATGGGGGAGAGATTTAAGGAGTGCGAAGGTGATCTTTTCCCTGTCGGAAAATGGTGAACAAAGAAATAACCTTCTAGCAGATTTAACCATTTTCCTAGGGCATCATCATATTTTTGACCTTCAAATACAGTAATATAAAAAGTAACTTGTACCTTGAAAGGAGAGGTGTTTCCAAAGTGGTTTTTTGATGAATATGCATATGTCTCTATCGACAGACATTGAAGGATGTGGGGAAAATTCTTCATCATTTCGTCCCTATGTCACGTGAGACCCTGCTCAAGCAACAGATTGATAGAATCGTATGCTCTATCATTTTCCTTTTCTTCCGTCATGGAGGTTTTCTTGGGCGCGTGAGAGAAATATTGTCTTCAAGAGAGACAAGCTCGAGACCCAACTTTCTATGCTCAAACCTCATCGGGGACATGTGCTAAAAAAAACATTCAAGTGCAGCCTGCTCTGATACCACTAATCCATATTATTCTTGGCACCAGATAAGAGAGGAGATATAATAAAGAAATGTACAGAGATATATTGGATATCCAATAATGTAACAAAAATGTATCAGAGATACAACCATAAACACAAAGATACAGTAATACACAATTTTCTATTAATAAGCAAAAATGTACAAAGACTGTAAAAATACAGAGTGAAAGACTCGCTAGAATGGTGTCAGATTATCTCTAAGAAGAGATGTGATGGATACTCACATTCGCAAGAAGATGATTGTTACAATGAGGTTCCAAAATCCTTTTTAACATAAGTAAAATCCAAAACCCTAACCCCGAAAGATGAAAATCCAAAAGGTTTGCGAGCCCCGAGGGGGGTAGTTGATACGTCAACTTCCCAGGAGTGTAACTTTTGCATACGATATTTTTTTGGGGTGCTTGATACACCATTGGAAAGGTCTAACCGAGAAGAACAATTTTTGACTAGACCAGGTAAGTGCCTTTCGTATTCACTTGGGCCCCAAATCCCAAAAAAACATCGTTTAGGGCCTCAAAATGGCCCTAGAAGTTTGGAACCCGAAAAACTACAAAGATGGGACACTGTTTTTCAAGCACGTGGAATAGGTGGGTGGCCACAGATATCCACCTAGATCATTAACCATGCAATTCAAATAGGAGGGACAATAGTATCAATTTCAAGGACTCACATTCGGTTCTCCTGAGATCATCAATTCCCATCCCATGGAAAATCTCCTCAAGAAAGGTCACTCTGGTATTATTTCCCAACTCCATTCCATTCAAGCAGTTGAGACACCCTCTGTGCATCCTGACCTCCAAGCTATCCTCTCCAAACATCAAGTTGTTTTTCCACTCCTCAGGGACTTTCACCTTCTTGTGGTGTTCATGATCATTCCAACCCCCCTTTTCCTAGCAGTCTTCCTCCCAATGTTCACCCTTATCGTCATCCCTTTGCCCAAATGAATGAAATTGAGAAAACCATGCAGGATTTTCTCCAAGTAGGTGTTATATTCCCTAGTACCAACCCTTATTCTTCTATGGTAGTCGTGGTACTCAAGAAAGAAGGTACTTGGTGCAAGTTTCCTGACTTGCGTGCCCTCGATAAACTCACCATCAGGGACAAGTTTCCCATTCCTATCATTGATGATCTATTGGATGAACTAAGTGGTGCTCAGTACTTTACTAAACTTGATCTTCGTTCTAGTTACCACCATATACGTATGAAAGAAGTAGACATCCCCAAGAATGCCTTTAGAACTCATGAGGGTCACTATGGATTCATGGTCATGCCCTTTGGCCTTTGTAATTCCCCTCCACCTTACAAAGCCTCATGAATCATGTCTTTCGTCCTTTTCTCCGTCATTTTGTCTTAGTTTTCTTTGATAATATTCTCATATATAGTAAAACTTGGCCATCCCATATTTCCCATGTGGATCAAGTTCTTCATATACTCTCTCAGCACCAACTTTCCCTCAAACAATCTAAATGTTCCTTTGGAGCCTCATAAGTGGATTACCTAGGTCATATTGTGGGAAAGGACAGTGTACGGGTGGATCCTAAGAAAATTGAAGCTCTGCAGTATTGGCCTTGCCCTAGAAATATTAAGAGCTTGTGTGTATTTATGGGTTTAACAGGTTACTATTCAAAGTTTGTTAAGAATTATGGAAAAATTGTAGCCCCTCTCACAGCTCTCCTTAAAAATAATGCCTTCACTTGGACTCCAACATCTGACCAATCCTTCCAGGCCTTGAAAGCAACTATGTGCACGACTCTGGTCCTAGCCCTTCCCCACTTCACCAAGACCTTTGTCTTGGAATATGATGCTTCTTGAAAAGGAATTGGGGCAGTCCTCATGCAAGATGGTCAGCCTTTGGCTTTCACTAACAAACAACTTTCAGACCAACATTTGGGGCAATCCATCTATGAAAAGGAAATGGTGTATAATATCCATTTTGTGGACCTTTGGCATCCTTATTTATTGGGGCAATTCTTCTAGATTAAAATAGATCACCATAGCCTTAAGTATTTTTTGGAACAAAGAATTTCATCCCCGGAGCAACAAAAATGGGTCACCATGCTCTTTGGCTATGATTATGAGATCATTTATAAGAAGGGAAAAGAAAATGTGGTCGTTGATTATCTTTCGAGAAAATATGAAGAAGAAGGGTCCCTCTTTCCCCTATCGTTCATTGTATCGGCTTGGCTCCAAGCTGCTCACTAGGAATGGTTGCAAGATCCCAAAATATCTCTCTTGATCCAACAATTCCAAGAAAATTATCCATCTTCTCCAAGATACTCTTGGAATAATAATGAGCTTTGCTACAAAGGTCGCCTATATTTAAGAAAACAGTTACAACTTAAATCTATGGTTCTTTCCAAGCTTCATGGTTCATGCTTCACCCATTGTTGGGCATTCAGTGTTTACCAAAACCTATGAAAGGGTCAAACGTTCTTTTTTTGGGGATGGTATGAAACAGAACGTTCGCAAGTTTGTGGTTGAATGTGATGTTTATCAATGCAACAAGGGAGAAACAGTCAAATCCCCCGACACACTCCAACCCCTTCCAATTCCCCCTTCTATTTGGTGGGATATCTCTATGGATTTCAATGTGAGCCTACCTAAATCTGAAAACAAAATAATGATCATGGTGGTGGTTGATCGTCTTTCCAAATATGCTCATTTATGTTCTATGCAACATCCCTTCACTGCCTCGATAGTCGCCCAAGTTTTCATGGATAATATATTCAAACTTCATGGCATGCCACATTCTATTGTCTCTGACAGGGATACCACATTCACCAACAATTTTTGGAAAGAATTGTTCAAGCTACAAGGTACCCAATTACATCTCAGCACCGCTTATCATCCCCGAACTGATGGCCAAACTGAAATTGTGAACAAGTGTTTGGAAACCTATTTAAAGTGTTTTGATTCATATCGCCAGCATCAATGGGCTCAGTGGTTACCACTAGTTGAATGGTGGTACAATATATCTTACCATACAACCACTCACATGACTCCTTTTGAAGCAATATATGGACAAACTCCACCATCAGTTTTCTCATATATTCCAGGTGTCTCTAAGGTTCAGGAGGTTGACAAAAATCTTACCATACGTGGGGTCGTTCTTCGTACCCTGAAAGACAATTTGGTGCTGGCTCAAAATCACATGAAGCAACAAGAAAATCAAGGTCATTCTGAACATCAATTTGTTGAAGGGGATCGGGTGTTTCTTCATCTGCAACCTTATAAGAAGACCTCCCTCAAAGTTGAACATTGTCAGAAGCTTGCTTCCAAATTTTGTGGTCCTTATACCATTCTCAAGCATGTGGGGCTTGTCGCTTACCAAATAGCTCTACCCAATGATTCTAAGATCCATCCAATTTTTCATGTCTCATGTTTAAAGAAGGTGATTGGAACTAAGTGCCAAACTCAAACCTCAAACCCGTCTCCTAGAGTTGGATGAAGAAGGTTGCATTTGGTTATAGCCCCAAACAATCTTAGACCAGCGTGAACATTGTTTTCATCAGCACACCATCGGGGAAGTATTAGTGTAGTGGAAAGATAAAACCCTAGAAGATGCCACGTGGGAGCCAACAACCATTTTGCAACAATTTCTTCATCTCAAGCCTTGAGGACAAGGTTGTTTTTCAAGGGGGAGGGCATGTTAGGGACCTAACCTCCCTAACCCCTCATATAGGTAGAATAATATATTTTACATGTAATAAAGGCCAACATTAGTCTATAAGGCCTATTTAATAAATGAGAACAAGTCAATGTAAGAAGATCTAATAGATGCTTATGCTTCATGAAAGATCTTCTGCTAGAAGCTTCTTTAGAAGATAGAATTAGTATAAATATGAGAAAGAGGCATGAGCAGTCTTTGTCTTGAGAATAATTGTAATAGAGCTCTGCTCTGCTAGAGATTGCCCCCTCGAAGAGACAAGTGAACATTGTTTCCTATCAATAAAGGTATTATTTTGGTGTTGTGATTTCGTCTATTGTGTTGTTCTATTGTTATTCTCTGCAATATTTTTGTTTTCTTCTATTATAATAGATTTGGTACCTTACACAAATCCTCCACACTTGATCTGAAAGATTCAATCAACATCGAGTCCGACGAAAACAAGGGAGACAAAGTACTAGCATCTAGGTGAAATTCACAGTGCCTCAAATTTCTCGACACCCCTTGTAAATTACTCACAAGATCCTTATACGATCCATCTACAATACTTCCACCTAGATACGTTGATGTTCCACCCACCCGAGATAACTTTTGGTCACTTTTTTATACCACCTCACCCCCCAAGGAGTTAGTGAGTCTATGAACAATAAAGGATATACTTGTTGATTGTACGAATATTAGGTCTTAGGATAGCATATCCTTCGAGTAATCCACAAGATGGATGTCCTCGTCCATTCTCCAAGCTCCTTATCCACAACGGAACCCTGATACCCAATTCCAGCGAAACCCTAGGCTCGAGACTCAAAAAATTGTTGGCCATAATTCACTAATATAATACCGTATAAAAGTTGTCAAAAGATCCCTGCAATGGCCAAGTCATGGACATGGAGAAACATTAATTTACTATATCCAATGGAACTTTAAAGTGAACACTTTGTTTTGTTATCAAAACACACCACAAACAACAACAAATTTGGTACGATGCATTTAATACCATCTCCATATAACAACAATTTTCATATAAAGTTAACTTGATTTAATTATAAATAAAGTAAATTAAAGTATATAAATTCATTCTTTTTTTAGTTTTGTCTTTCTAAAAAAGTCCTTCGATATCCTTATCAAATCCACTTTTTTTAAAACGAGATTTGCAACCATTCAAAACCAACGATGTCTTTCTTCAAGAGTAACCATGTTCATTAGTCATTTCTCTTTATTCCATTACCATTTTTCCTTTATTCCTTGAAAATCAATTCAAAGTGTCATTACCTTTTTCTTTGTTTTTTTAATAAAAATTGCACAGATTCATGCTTCCTAAGTCTATCATTTCAAGTGATTATTTTGCTGCTTTTCCATTCAATCCGAGGAAAATGGCTTTCAAGATTTTGTTCCATTGTCTCAATACGCCATCGCTTTCCAACTCATTCGAATTTCCTTTTCACTCTCCATCAGAGTTCAACTTGCATTCTTTAATTGTTGATGGAGACCACCACGCCTCTGTCTCTGCATTCTTTATTATTGATAGAGACTCTGGGCTTCTAGGCTTGCTTCGTCTCTAAATTCTATGCCTCCACAAAGAAAGAGACTCTCTTAGACGATGCTTCCCTTATATGGATATTAAAACGCTTTTCAATATCTCGACATGCAATAATATTATTATATTCAAATAAAATCATTAACCATTAGAAATATTTTAATAGTAGAAATATTTTACTAGTAGTTTATAAGGGGACAAACTTTTTCGTTCTTGTCAAGTATTTACAGGTCTTAAGTTGTTAACATGTTTCCTTAAATTCCAGGAAGAGGAGTTCTTAACTGATTAGAAGTAATTTTAGACCCTATTTTGAAACTAAAATGCAATTTCAATTACCCACTATCCCATGTGGTCATTATTGAAGCTACAAGAGAAAGATAAGTGGTATCCAAAAACACATAGCCTTTAACCTCATACATGAAACCTCGATACTAAAACTATGTTGCAATTTAATCTCATGCCCAAGGAGAGGAGAAGAGGGGGTCTTTGTTATTTCATAAAATGGATAATAATGAAAAAATATATTTCATTATTATTTTTCATATATAAAGTAGTTTTCCTTTGTAAAACAAGGGGAAGTTGTGATGCAACTTTCCTTTCCCACTTTTTCTTATTTCAAACTCCCAAGCACTTCTTTACATTTTGTGAATGGTACATGATAACTTGTTTCCATCTCTTTCGCATTTTGAACCCCTAAACACTTTTTCACATTTTGTGAATGGTACCTAGTGTAAATTCATTGCTCAAGCACTTCCCCGTATTTTGTAAATGATACCTAATGTAAACCAATTGATACTAATTATGATGTCGAGGGATTGACCCCAAAATATCCTACATAAAGCTCAAAACACTCAACCACTTAAACTAACCAACTTCTTCTTCAACCAATCATCCAACCATACAAGATAGACCATACCTTTTATCCAGTTATGTTTGATCACTAACCCACTAGATTGATAAATTTCCATCATTACAATAACAAATTCCACTCTAAATATTTAAAACTTTAATTGAATTTATAAACTCTATCTTAGAATGAAGCTAACCATTAGAAAACTCTCTCAAGCCCGGAACCTATTGCTACCAACCTAGCTTATATATTTTCATATCAATCTTTGTCAAGATAGGATTTTCAAAAACAAAATCATTTTATTATATGAAATCTAATTTATTAATCTATTTTATAACAAAGTAATCAATAAACATGTTTCCACAAATTTACCTCGTAATAAAACATTATTACATGATAAGTCTAAATCATGAGCATAAGCCAAGAATCGATGAGAACGATTCAACATGCTCTTTCAGATCTAGAAAATACAATAATGAAAGATTGATTATAATTAAAAGTTAATCTATTTTTCTATATGAGAGAAAGTGTTAATAAAATCTGCCAAAATGCTTTTAGAGAAGTGATAGAATTTAAAGTTGTGATAGTAATGTAATGAAAAAAGTTTCATTTATGATAAAATATTTAATATAAAAATTATAAATATTTGAAATTTATATAAGATCAATAATTGTATATTGATAATAGATAAATGAGATGATTGATATAAGTTTTCAAATAGGGAGGAAGCATATAAATAGAGGAGAATTTTATTTGCTAAAGGTATAGTTGGAATCAGGGTGGCAAAGTGTGAGGAATGTTTCTAGATCTTGGAGGAAAGCTTAAAGCAAGCTTTGTCTGGGGTTTAGGAGAATTTATGATAATCAAGTCATGGCTTGTGCATTCCTATAAGATTTTCAATTAGTAATTGAATCGATATTCAAGAACCTAATAGTCATAGGTGACTTAAGTGTAATTATCAAATTGATGTCTCGCTATCTCTCTCCTTCAACAACAAGATAGCTTCCATTATTGCTCATTCATCTAAAAAAGTATGTTATTTCCAAAAAACATCATTCCATCTGATCCTTCTAGACCATAATCACCAAGCAGATGCTCTAGAAAATGAAGACACTTCATTAAAAATGGGAGTGCTTAGGAAAAAAGAGAGTTTATCCTTCCAATTAGTTCCTTAACCCATCATATCCCAAATCAAGGCACATAGCATCTCATTAATGCAAAATATGTCACAACATCAAGTGCACTGGATTGCATATGAGGTACACGAATTCGAAAGGACATGTGCATCCCTTCATCGCATGCCTGAACTTAATTTTGGCTTTCCCTTTGAACTTTGTGACGAGCTTTTTGGTGTTGTGGGATAATGGATTTTGAAATGGGAGATTGCAATGTTGTCTAGAGAAAGGTTGTCCCATTGGAAACCCAATTGGTAAGAATATCTCTCAATACTTTGTTGGTTATATGGAACATCAACTTGAAGGTTGTTGGTTCAAACTATGCTCTGTGGGTGGAATCTCCATTGCACTAGATTCTGGAATTTTATTGCATGTATGACTTTACAAGGTTAGTCTATCCTTGATTCATTGGTTATGTTTGGTTGGTTGTGCTATTCACCACTCTTTATTGGGATACCTTTGGTTTTCATTTCTCTGGTTTCTTGGGGATCAGCCGAAAGGGGTTCTTGTCTATTGGTATTTTGGGCATTAACATTTCGGGTTTCGCTTCTTCGTTCTATATAAAATAGGGTAATATAGCCTACACAATTCAAGGACGTTAGGCATCCTACTAGTTTTGTCTAGTTGGTCATGCAATGGGGTTTTCAAAGTACTTTGGTTTCAAGTTTCAAATATGGGGAATTTCAAAAGTTTTCAACTTTGCTTTTCTCAACGCTCTGAACCCATGGATTACAAATAAGATCAAGAGAGTTGGAGATATTTTTGTATGTGTGACGACTCCATCCAACGTAATTTAACTTCAATCTTCTTTGTGACATCAAAATCTCACAAGAATAAGAATCAATGTAATTCTCAAATTGCCATAATCATGAACACAATGGTGCAACATAAACAACAAATTGACTCTCTGGAGGTTAAATCTAACAAATTAGGAAATTTGGTTCTCAATCTAAGTAGGGGATCCCATTTAGTATCTTTGATAGGGATTAGCATATGTATTTAGCATATCACATTATTTTTGTATTAGGAGATTATTCTTGTGGTTTGGTTTCACAAATACTTTTGGTTTCCTATTCTCATGGAATAGTTGAGATCATATCTCTAACTATCTCTATTATTGTATTTTGGTTGTTATTTCTTAGGATCTTTCCTCCTAGTTTGTTGAGGTAGTTTTCTTTATGTAAAGCTATATAATCTTGTGTTTGGTTTGATAAAATTCAGTGATAGATTGTATTTTCACACTTCCGTGTAGAACTTTGCTCATGAGTAGGATTTCCCACATCATTATTGTAAAATCGCACATCAATAGTAGACAACTTTTTTGAGAATTTTTTATTACGATGTGGAAATTCATATAATTATCATTAGATGAAATAAGTATTAAGTGGTCTATTCAAAGGTTTTGTGAATAGTATATGATACAATGTAAAATATATAATTTAAATTTATGTATAATTTTCATTATATGAAAGATAAAGGATAATGAATATTTTAATATTAAATATTTTAATAATTTCAAATTTATAAAAAATTGGTGATTAGTGAATATTTTCAATAAAAATAGAAATACATAGTTTAAACTGACATTTCTTTGATAAAGATTGTGAATACTATACAACTAGGGTTTTGTAGTGTCTGCATCAAATTCTACCTCTCGTTTGATGGTGGAAAAAAAAATGAGAAAAGGAGCTTTGGATCAACATCCAAGCTCTCATCAAAGAATCAATAAGCCCCTTCCCATGGTCAGAGGAAGCTACTCAGTCTCTAGGGTTTGAAAAGACCTTACTTGAAAAGTGGAAATTTGAGCAGAGCCCTCTCTCTTTGGTCAATGCAAAGCCCAAAAATAACAACCTTTCCCTATAAAAATGGGAGAAACCACCTAATGTATTTGTTAAATGCAATTTTGATGGGGCTTCTAAAGGCAATCCAAGTCCTATAGGGGTGGGTGGGGTCTTTCATGATGATACAGGATCAATATTATTCATGTATGCCTCAAATTTGGGAAGCACCACTAAAAATACAATTGAGCTCTCAACCTTAGTGAAATATATGCAATTAGCACCTAAGCTTGACATCATTCAGGGAGACTCATATATCATTATCCAAGCTCTCACTAAAATCCCATGTGGAACAAACCCTAACAAAGTCTCAAACAATTGGTGTCTCTCGACTAATTACAAGAAAGTCTCAAAGTGGTAAAATTGATTCACTCCATCACTCCCTCCCATGTCCATAGGAAGGCCAATGGTCTAGAAGATTATTTGTACAATGAAGGAGTAAAGATAGAAGGTCAAAATCTCTAATTAGCCTAGAACTCAAGGATTCCTAAACTAGTTAGAAAAGAGTGGTGTGTCCTCAACAATAGGGACAACCACCACCTAAATGGGGTGACTTACTACTTGGAAGGTAACACATAGTAAGAGGCACATCTAGATTGCACATCTCCAAGCATGTTTTGTTGACCTTACCATGTTTTCTGGCTAGTTGAAATCAATATGTTTTCAAGTTTCCTCATCTCT
>ML793728.1:111959-123696 GCA_009831015.1 Picea engelmannii
TCTATTTTTTGTTGTTTAAATTGCATTTTTGAATGCATAAATGGGTTCAACACCCTTAAAAACCCTCAGGGCACTTGAATTATACAGGCTCAATCATTCAAATATGGAGTTGCAACAATTTTTGGTCGGATTTCAGTAAAAATCAATTGGAAAATATGTCTGTAAAAACTCCAAAAAGTCGATCGTTTAGACTACGCTCTATGATATAGTACATGTCAATCATACCTACAGAAACTACACACCATCGTGACACGTATGTGTGAAAGCACTCAATTGTGATGTAGCCGAGGGTTTCGTTGACATTAGTGGTGGTGAAAGATCTCTAGCCATGTTTAATCAAATGGGCAAGACCAAAGTCACAGAAGCAATTTTTTCGAGCATGATGTTTTTGGATTTCACATCTTGACGTATTACCCAATGCCGCAGTGTTCTTTAACCACTTCCTATATTACATGTTTCCGTAGTGCTCTCCAACCATTGCCTATAGATTCATATATTTTTTCCAAGGAAACCCTTGTAGAAAACCCTCTGAGAACTTCCCCATGATCCATGGATGGTAAACGGGATAAACTGTCAGCCCAAATTACAAGGCCTAACCCGGTGGGGAAATCAAGTGAGACCCAACAATCTCAGCAATATAGTTGGTCAGAGACTTGACCCCAAGACCTCTTGCATTAAAACCACAACACTCATCCACTCGAGCTAACCCATCATCCTATAGCTTCGTATATATATATATATATATATATATATATATATATATATATATATATATATATATATATATATATATATATATATATATATATATATATATCCAAGTGCCAGTGTGTTTCATTTTAGTTCATATTATTTTGGATTCACTGTATCATTTGCATTATCTATACCTAAAGCATGATAATGTCTTGGAACATTTATTTAGGATGAGTAAACAACCTCTAGTGAACATGTTATACGTACACTCTATATGTTTTCCCATGTATCTATGGATTTTTCAAATTTGCATTTACATTTGTTTACAAGTATAGTATAGAAAAAATGATATATGTGTATTGCAAAAATTTGAACATATGTGATGCAAGTTTTGACATGCTTCCATCAACTAAATCAAGGACCAACCTTTGGAATAAATGGGGGACATACAAGGGGGAATATTCTCATGGACGAATTAAACTTACACTTGACAAGAAATATTTGTGTTATTATACTGGAAAACAATATTCTTGTAGTTGTAGTTGATATTGATACACATATTTTTTGTGAGACCTCCTAATCAAACAATGTATTATTTAGTAGACTAAGACCCATAAACAAAAAAGTAAGCATTTTTTTGTGAGACCTCCTAATCAAACAATGTATTATTTAGTAGACTAAGACCCATAAACAAAAAAGGAAGCAATTTTTTGCAAAAATCACAGTGAAATGTATAAAGAAACCGGGCACTCATAAGAATGGTCCTAATGATCTCACCCTTGAGAAGGTAAAGAAATTTATTATATTTAACAGAAATGCAAAATCCATTATTTAGATAAAAGTTATGAATGTCAATGGAAAATTACGATTGGTTAAGGCCCGGATGAAAAAGGAATGATAAGTCAAATTGATTTTGATATATATGTAGTTAGTGAAATCATTGTTGTTTTATCCCTTACAACTTCTCTTGCATATATGAGAAAAAGTCTAAGGAAAATGGTGATAGAAAATAGAAGAGAAGAAGACTTTATTGTAATGCATGATCTTGGTATTAGTGGTGTTATAATTGTGCTCATGAAATATGTAATTCATTCCACACTAATGCAAAATATTTGATGAAACAAACAAATTTATAATTTCAAATTAAGAATACAACATTTAAACTCCATATATATGTAAAACACTTTGATGAAACAAACAAACTTATAATTTCAAATTAAGAATATAACATTTAAACTCCATATATGGAAAACAATTTGGCCACTGTGATTGACAACTTTCTTATTCATTTTCATCACTATGTCCCATGTGTATTTGTAATCTAAAACTAAAGTTTGGGAGTTCATTATGCATATTTCAACTTTGAACCAAAGAAAATAAATAAAAACAGTCATAAATATGTTGAAAAAACAAAACCATGAAATACTATATATTTGGAAAATAAATAAAAAACAATCATAAATATGTTGAAAAAACAAAACCACGAAATGCTACATATTTGAGCATTGAAAGAGAGAGATTTTGAAAAAACAAATTCAAACCATGAGAATTCACAATCTAGTCTACTCCCAATGAATTACTTTTAAAAACATTTAATTAGCTACCAAAATCCAACAATAAGTGCAACTCGAATTACTTTAAAAAAAACATTTAATTAGCTACCAAAATCCAACAATAAGTGCAACTTTTTGGTTGCTTCTATGATATGCAATATTACAATAATGATGTGACCATCATTCCACCACTTCCTAGTGTTCTTGTTAGGATGATGGTGTTGCAAAGCTCTCGCAAATCAAAATGTCCTCTAATTACTAATGCAAGTTTTTAATGAAAGTTGTGACCTTATAAAATTATTGCATTGAGTAACGAAGTGTTGTACATTTCAGTACAGAGAAGATGTTGAGGCGTTAGTGTAATGAGGTGTTATGTGATTCGCTTAATTAATAAATAAATAAATTTACTTAATAATAAAAAAATCAACTTAATTAAAAATAATAATAAACAAATCCAATTTAATTAAAAAAAACAACAACGATGAAAAAAAATAAAATCATATTAAACTCAAATCTATAGAAAGATCCATTTTTTATTATTTTAAACACTAAGAATATCAAAATACTCTACAACCCAATATGAAAAAAAATGTTGAAACGTTAGTGTAATGAGGTGTTATATAATCCGCTTAATTAATAAAATAAATAAAATCTACTTAATTAATAAAAATAAAATAAACTCAGTTAAAAAATAACAATAATAATAATAATAAATAAATACACATCACTAAATCCAAATTTAACATGAATCTAAAGTAGAAGTTTTAAATCCATTGTATTGTATTAATAAATATATTCTCACTTGAATTTACAAGCAAAACTTGATGATCCCTTAAGGTTGTTTTATTTTTAAAAACTAGTCACACAATAAAACCTGTAGTCTTATCATAAGCTCTCTTCCAATATCATCCATCATAATAATTAAATTTATTTCTCAATAAAAAAATATTTTTGTTTTATATAAGTGCTAAAACATTGGCTATTATAAATATTACACATATATTTTGGCTTAGAGGGAAGCAATCGGTAGTCAACCTTTAATTGAATGCAATGATCCATGTGGCAGCATGAATAAGAAGAGAAGAGGATTATTGTACATGGACTTAGCAACTTGTACTTTTTGTTGGGTAATGAGAATTTATTTTTTATTTAATTTTATATTAGTGTTGGATTTTGTTTTTTTAATTAGATGGTTGAATTTAATTTTAATGAAATGGGGTTTTAGTCCTTATGAATATTTAAGGAGTAGATTAATTTTATTGTAAAATAATATTTTTTCATGTTATAAATTTGATTATAATTTAGTAAAAAAATTTAAGGATAATAAGAGTTTTATTTTTATTTAAGTTTTGTGTATAGTGGAATGAGGTTTTGAGGTTTTTTTTAAATTTTAATTTTGAATTGATTTAGATGATGAAAATTCAATTAAAATTATGAACCCATCAAAATTTAATTTTTTTTATCATCAAATACCAACAACAACAAGGGAAGTTTACTATAAAATTAGACATTATATAGATATTAACTTATAATGATTATTATATACATTAAGTATGTTGTTTTGTGTTAATATCAAAAATTTGACGTTAAATGAAAGATTTCTTTTAGTACATATGCTAGAGGAATAAACAATGATTTTTGTTATGTATTATGGCATACATTAATGCAACTATTTTTTAATGTAAACAATAATATGATGCATAATAAATGTTGATTTTCATATTAAGGTGGAGCTTGAATCCACTCGGGTCAAGCTTGAACCTAAGGAAATTGATTATTTTTTTTAATTCCAATTATATGATGTATGTATCCTCTTACTTCCAAGGCAATAATAAGCAAAAATAGTTATACATCACAAATTTACTAGGTGAGTAAAAGTTCTAAAAGCGATTGCCATTAATTTTGGATGTCTCTCTATATTTATATAACAATGCATCAAGGACTCCACTTGCTTCAAGAATGGTTCTAATGATGTCTATTTACAATCTATTTCATAACATATTTAAAACACATTATGATGGTATGTGTTAATAACAAAAAACTATTCAAATCAAAATCATTTGTCCCAATGCCATATCATAAAGTTATGGGTACTTGCGAAAAAAAAAAAACTTTGCTACATAAAACACAAATTGTATGCTTCATTCTTTATGATAAACACCTACTCCTAGTTTTTTCATATGTCCATATCAAATTGTAATTTTTGAAAATGTATATATCAATATGTATAACTGGGTTCTTAAATGTTTCGGACCTTGAGTCTACAAGGATTTATTCTATTTTTTTCAAAACGCCTATCAAAAATTGGAGAATCGTGGTAGGAGATCATCATCAAAATAGTGGATCAATTCTCAAATACAATAATTCTAATGGAAATATCTTTATGGTTATTATTAACAACATTAATATGAAAATCTCCTTTGAATCACTTTGGCATTCCCCTTTGTTGGTTTAGAAGGTATGTTAGTATGAACAATTTTTTGTTCACTACTTTTTAAAAGTGGGGCTTATATCTCAAAGGCCTCACCAACACAAATCCTCTACAAAAATGAAATTTGTTCTCTATAAATCTTGCTCATAAATAATTATAGGGATTATATCATTAGTGTCATATGCACAAGAAACAGCCAACTGATAATGAAATGATAATTAGAACTTTGGACTCAAGTTCCTTTGTTGTTAATCACTAGGTAGTGTTATCACATATAGTTGTCAAGGGCAGCAGGTCGTCCAAGTTCGTGGTCTGCACAGAGAGCGTCTGAGTGCAGCATGTAGAGCAGCTCATTTTGGGCTTAAAATACAAACAGATAGGTTGAATTTTGTCAGTGGTGGAGATTCCAGGAGCATTCTAGATTAACGCCCCCCGAGAATTCAGGATTTCAAAATTGCACGAAGTATAGCGTCGTGAGAAAGGTATGAAGTCCCGAATCACGAAGCAGTTCTAGATCGTCGATTCGAAAAGGGAAGATCTGATCCATTGATCTGAAGAGGGAATATTTGAGCCCCTAATCATAAATCCTCATCCAAGATCAGAAGAACAATAGCCACAGTCCATTGCGGGGACGCAACGTGCTCGGGCAATAATTTTCTTGAGCAGTCCCGCAATTGAAACCATGGTTTGGAAAAGGGACTATGTGGCAAAAGGTGGTGGATTGTGGGCTGGAAAGCGGTGTGAACCCAAACCACCTTTGAGTGGACCCGCAATCACGTGTTTATATAGAGTCCTATCCGAGAGCAGTGTGTGGCCTCCCCCTGGACATTAAGTCGTGTTTTAATCCCGATGTAGTGTGTTAATGAAAGTGAGAGAGGTGGTTGAAACCTCGTCTCACCACATAATTGGAAAGCCAGGTCGGACTATCAACACATCGACTCCTCTGTAGATCCCTACTGAAACACGATTGTGTCTGACAGAATCTCGCATCTGAAAGAAGACTGCATGCACAGTCTGCCAAAGAACATGCATATGTATGGCATTAGACGAGAAGCTCGAGAACACCTCTGTTGGACGAATTTCTGAGTATATGTATGTAGTTTTGATATTTTGTTATGGTCGATGATTGAGCTAGGCTCCCGTATTGTAAACTTTTGAGGAAGAACTCTAGTTTTCTGGTTTTGTATTTTGATCTGAGACTTCTTGTTTAATGAAAATCAGCTTCTTTTTCATCTATTTGCCTATGATATTTAAGTGTACATGATTGAAGGATTCACATGGATTTTTTTGACTATATTGTAATGTATATTTGATTGCAGTGTTGTTATTTACGTTCTTTAGTTTCCTAAAGTTTTGAATCCAAGAGGATCTTGTATTTGAAGATTTTCCTCCTTAGGTTGTTGGAAGACCTGATGTCTACGGCAAACCTCTACACTCTCCTCATCAAAGTATTCCCTCTTCTCACCCTTACTCCAACTTACTGACTAAAGTTAATCAAGACCTCACCTATAGGTGCATACCAGTCCAGTTTTCTGAGTTAAAACGATATCATATTGAGTCTGTGCCCATTTGACCTCTTTAAAACCAACCTGTGACATAAAACTCTGATGGGTACTAGGATTATCTCCAATGCAATCTGGAGGTGACTTCTAGTGCTAACATTTTTTGCTCTGTTACCGGGGAACGAATTGAAGACCTTTCCCTAGGTTGAACGACAACGAACTTCTGATTCTGAAGGTGCATCAGATATCAGAACCTTTAAAGATTGCGCTTGCACTTGGCAAATCCACTGTGGCAACTCCATCGTCTCGACTCCACGGTTTCAGTGTGGCTACCTCTGGCTACAGCTATAGCCCATGGGAGAACAAAACGATCAAATCTAGTCTTTGATGGTGAACAAAGACCATACACACTCATGCTGCATATCATTCACCTGGTGACTCCATGGTTAAAGAATCGATTGGCAACTCCACTGGTCTGAAATGGACAAAATTCTGGCTCGAAGGTTTGTTCCTTTTAATTTCTCCTATGTTTCTGGTTTTCCAAATGTTGTTCCTATTATGGATGAATGGGGTGATTTTTTTCCCATATTTAAAGAGCTTAAAGAGGACAACCATACAGAGCATCTTCGTGAGTTTCATGAACTCATGCATCAATGGGAGATACATCATGAGGATGTATTATTAAAGATGTTATTATTCCCATTATCATGAGATGATCGTGAATGGTCTCACTCCTTACCCCATGCTAGCATCTCCTCCCTGGAATAATTTCATGCAGATTTCAATAAGCATTGTCAAAGGTATTATTCCTCTGAGTTAATTTGTCATAATGTGCTCAAGGTATGACTGTTTCAAATGAAATCTATGAGAATGAAAGGTGTGAGGATGAAATCTATGAAATTTGTGAGGAGGAAGAAGATACCTCGGAGGAGTTAATAAATCTGGTAAAATCATTTTCTGCAAGAATGGAAAAACTGGAGGCAGATCGTGCTTGTTGCTCTTATGAAGGAGATGCAGAGGATATTTCGGTCCTTGAAACGGATGTTTTGGGCAGCCCTGCTTATGACGAAGAAGTGATTTCAAATACTGACCAAGAGCAGCCAACTTTTGATGAATATCCCAATGAAGAAGAGGAAGAGCCATAGGGATTGTTTATCTCTTGTCCAGATCCTATCAGTGAGAAACCATCATCCGGAACCAGTCAGCCTGCATCAAATGTTCACCCACCTATGCTTACCAGATATATCCAGCCCTGTGTGAGCAGTTGTGGAGCAAATCGAGCTATCTATTACAAATTTTCTGGAGTTTTCCACTCATTCTATGAGCCTGTCAGCGAGTACTTGGAGTGGAATTTCCTTCATATCTTGGAGTCGCCCAACTTTATCTCAACTTCAACCTTTGGAGAGAAGATAAAGGATGTAATTGTCATGTTGTCACAGTTTCATTACCTTCTATTGATCACAGACAGAGTAAAGGAGCTTCCAGTTAGGAAGCTAATTGAATGGCTATGGTGGAAGCTTGCTTTCACCTAGCACTGTGTAAAATCAATTAGTCTAGGACTGTATATAAATAAGCTCCTTTGGAGCCCATGTATTTTTCTTTCATTTTTAGGATAGTGTGTTTTTCGGCCTTTAATCCTCAGCAAGATGTTTTTTGGGCATGACTCCATAGCCCAATGCAGAAGTCGACTGGAACTACTTGTTCTTGGCAGCTCGCAAGGAGCATATCATCCCCTGTGGAGCCAAATGTTATCACATATAGTTGTCAAGGGAAGCAAATCGTCCAAGTTTGTGGTCTACACAGGGAGCGTCTGAGCACAGCATGCAGAGCAGATCATTTTGGGCTTAAAATAAAAACAAACGAGTTTAATTTTGTCAGTAGTGGATATTCCAAGAGCATTCTAGATTAACAGCCCTCGGGTATTCGGGATTTCAAAATTACATGAAGTATAGCGCCGTGAGAAAGCTCTAAAGTCTCGAATCATGAAGAAGATCTCAGTCGTCGATTCAAAAAGGGAACATCTGATCCATTGATCTGAAGAGGGAAGATTTGAGCCGCTGATCGTAAATCCTCACCCAAGATCACAAGATCGATGGCCACAGTCCATTGCAGGAATGCGACATGCTAGAGCGATAATTTTCTTGAGCAGTCCCGCATTGAAATCATGGTTTGGAAAAGGGACTACGTGGAAAAAGGTGGTGGATTCCAAGCTCGAAAGCGGTGTGAACCCAAACCACCTTTGAGCGGCCCCGCAATCACGCATTTATATAGCGTCCTATCCGAGAGAAGCGTGTGGTCTCCCCCTAGGCATTAAGTCGCATTTCAATCCCGATGTAGGGTGTTAATGAAAGTGAGAGAGGTGGTTGAAACCTCATCTCACCACATAAATGGAAAGACAAGTCGGACTGTCAGCACGTCGACCTCGTCTCACCACATAAATGGAAATCCAGGTCAGACTATCAGCACGTCGACTCCTCTGTAGATCGGTATTGAAACACGATTGCATCTGATAGAAGCTCGCGTCTGACAGAAGACTGCATGCACAGTCTGCCAGATAACATGAAGACATATGGAATTAGACGAGAAGCTCGAGCACGCCTCTGTTGGGCAAATTTCTGAGTATATGTATGTAGTTTTGATATTTTGTTATGTTCGATGGTTGACCTAGGCTCCCATATTGTAAACTTTTGAGGAACAACTCTCGTTCTTCGGTTTTGTATTTTGATCTGAGACTTCTTGTTTAATGAAAATCAACTTCTTTTTCATCATATTTGCCTCTGATACTGAAGTGTCCATGATTGAAGAATTCACATGGATTGTTTTGACTGTATTGTAATGTATATTTGATTCCAGTGTTGTTATTTACGTTCTTCAGTTTCCTGAAGTTTTGAAAACAAGAGGATCTTGTATTTGAAGCTTGTCCTCCTTAGGTTGTTGGAAGACTTGATGTCTACCATAGACCTCTACACTCTCCTCACCAAAGTCTTCCCTCTACTCACCCTTACTCCAACTTACTGACTGAAGTTAATCAAGACCTCACCTATAGGTGCATACCAATCCAATTTTCTGAGTTAAAATGATATCATCTTGAGTTTGTGCCCATTTGACCTCTTTAAAACCAACCTATGACATAAAACTATGATGGGTATTGGGCTTACCTCCAATGCAATATGGAGGTGACTTCTAGTTCTAACTTTTGAAATTACTAAGACGACTGAAAGGGGGGGGTGAATCAGTTGTTACTGTGCTTAAACAATATTAATTCAATTAAAACATTTTTAATCTTTCTCCAAGTGACCATCAATATTATACTACATATGGACAACATAAATAATGAGCATCACTCACACATAAGCTATACACAGAGACATATTTTCACGAGGAAACCCATAAGAGGAGAAAACCTCTTCTTCTTCGAAATGATGGGCAGTCTTTTAAGTTTTGTACATCATCTATAATTGATCACCAACTCAATGTGAGGCTACTACCTCTGTTTTACAAGATCCAACTTGTTTGAGAGCACCAACTTTATGGTTTCTCTAGCACCCACTAGAAGGAAGCACCAACTCCTTGAGTGTTCCAGCACCAACTTCCAGTTACACAGGCTCCAACCTATATAACAGAGAACAGTTGTTCTCCCTTGCACCACCCTACCACCCTGGTTTCTCTGGCTGCAACCAGATGGAAGCTACAACTCCCTGTGTTCAAGCACCCACTTGAACCTCTGAGGACAACAGTCCTCCCTAGAACCTCCCAACCACCCTGAAATATAAATAAATGATTGAATAATCAAAAACACAGATAAATCGATTCTTACCACTTCTTCTATGTTCTGTAAAACTGGTCTGCTTCTAACTGTTCTGCAATTCTTCTCTTCCTCTGTCTGTTCTGCAATTCTGCTATGCTTCAAACTGTTCTACAATTCTTCTCTGCTACACTATTCTTCTGCTATGTTCATACTTGGTTTGACTTGATGTCTCTTTCTATCTGTTCTTTCTCTGTCCTTCTCATGCTCTTTGATATGTGCTCATTCTTCTCTCTTCACCTTTTCTCTTATGTTCATCTTCTATTTCTTATCTTTGAGCTTTCTTCACACTACGCATGTTGTAGTTTTACCTTTCTACAGTTGAACTCATTTTCTAGTCAGAACAACCAACCACACACAGTCACTGCATGTTTATTTTATACATTACAACCCCTTCAGTTACCCCTCAAAACCCTAGAACAACAACGCTTCAGCAACTGAAACGCCAATCGTCCAAGAACCATAATTCGATTTTGCTAACTGAATCGTAACTGAATAATTAACTGTGAAGTGCAACAGTAGCCCTCCGATCATATTCAAATTCACCTGCATCATTGGATTAAATCTACAAGGTCTTGCGTTTATTTCGTCATTTCGCATTTCGGCATTTTGGCATTCCTGTGGCGAAGTGTTTCAACACTCCAACTCATGGTATCCGAAACCTACACCAAAAGGTGTTTTTCGCATTTCGGCATTCCAACATTTCAACATTCTTGTGGTGAAGTGTTTCGACACTTCCAACTCCCGGTATCTGAAACCTACACCAAAAAGGTGTTTTTCACATTTCGGCATTCTTGTGGTGAAGTGTTTCGACAATTCCAACTCTCGGTACCCGAAACCTACACCAAAAGGTGTTTTTCGCATTTTGGCATTCTTGTGGTGAAGTGTTTCGACACTTCCAACTCCCGGTATCCGAAACTCCGAAATGGAGTCATATCAATGGTCCGGTATTTTGTCGTTTCGCATTTCGGCGTTTCTGTGTTTCTGTGATGAAGTGTTTCGACACTCCAACTCCCAGTACCTGGAACTTCGAAATGGAGTTATTTCCCTGTCTTCGAAACTCTTTGTTGATGTGCCTGTTTCAGGATTTCGGTGTTTCGTATTTCACGACTTCAAGACTCCTGTGATGAAGAGTCTCGACTCTTGACTCCTCCAACTCCCAGTATCTGAAACCTTTGATTTCCTGAAATGGAGTTTAGCTTCTCCCGGTATCCGAAACCTTTGATTTCCCGAAATGGAGTTTAGCTTTTGAGGTATCTGAAACCTTTGATTTCCTAAAATGGAGTTTAGCTTCTGATCTTGCCATGCGATCATCATTGTGTTGTTGGTCGTGATCTTTTCCATCAATGACAAACATGCATACTCTGCCTTCTGATCTTTCCATGCGATCATCGTTGTGTTGTTGGTTGTGGTCTTTCTTTGCCATCAATGACAAACACGCATACTCTGCCTCTGTCTGAAAACATGCCAACAATATCCCCCTTTGGCATTGATGGCAACCCCTTGAATAACATCCAATTATAATGCCAACAATCTCCCCCTTTGGCATTGATGACAACCCCTTGAAGAACATCCAATTATACCATTGTAGCATCTTTGAAATTACCACACTTTCACCCCCTTTGACATCAATGTCAAAGAAAAAACACGCTCCCCCTGAGTTGTTGCAGTACATACTCCCCCTGTCAACTATGAGCAGCTTAGAAATACAACAGATATTCAATAAGTACTCCCCCTGACCAGGTGAACACAT
>ML793728.1:129130-146899 GCA_009831015.1 Picea engelmannii
TTCCATCAAACAGAGGAGGCTTACTGGATGAAGTCCCTTCATGACTTGTCATGTTTAAGCTTACAGATCTACCTTTAAATAAAAGGAACTCGCTCTAATACCAATTTTTGAAATTACTAAGACAACTGAGAGGGGGGGGTGAATCAGTTGTTACTGTGCTTAAACAATATTAATTCAATTAAAACATTTTTAATCTTTCTCCAAGTGACCATCAATATTATACTACATATGGACAACATAAATAGTGAGCATCACTCACACATAAGATATACACAGAGACAGATTTTCACGAGGAAACCCATAAAGGNAGAAAACCTCTTCTTCTTCGAAATGATAGGCAGTCTTTTAAGTTCTGTACATCATCTATAATTGAGCACCAACTCAATGTGAGGCTACTACCTCTGTTTTACAAGCTCCAACTTGTTTGAGAGCACAAACTCTCTGGTTTCTCTAGCACCCACTAGAAGGAAGCACCAACTCCCTGAGTGTTCCAGCACCAACTTTCGGTTACACAGGCTCCAACCTATATAATAGAGAACAGTTGTTCTCCCTTGCACCACTCTGCCACCCTGGTTTCTCTGGCTGCAACCAGATGGAAGCTACAACTCCCTGTGTTCAAGAACCCACTTGAACCTTTGAGGACAACAGTCCTCCCTAGCACCTCTCAACCACCCTAAAATATAAATAAATGATTAAATAATCAGCAACACAGATAAATCGATTCTTACCACTTCTTCTTTGCTCTGTAAATCTAGTATGCTTCTAATTGTTCTGCAATTCTTCTCTTCCTCTGTATGTTCTACAATTATGCTCTGCTTCAAATTGTTCTGCAATTCTTCTCTGTTACACTATTCTTCTGCTATGTTCATACTTGGCTTGACTTGCTCTCTCTTTCTATCGGTTCTTTCTATGTCCTTCTCATGCTATTTGATATGTGCTCATTCTTCTCTCTTCACCTTTTCTCTTATGTTCAGCTTCTGTTCCTTATCTCTGAGCTTTCTTCACATTGCGCATGTTGTAGTTTTACCTTTCTATAGTTCAACTCATTTTTCAATCAGAATAGCCAACCACACACAGTCACTGCGTGTTTCTTTTATACATTACAACCCCTTTAGTTACCCCTCAAAACTCTAGAACAACAATGCTTCAACAACTAAAACGCCAACTGTCCAAGAACCATAATTTGGTTCTTCTAACTGAATCATAACTGAATAATTAACTATGAAGTGCAACAGTAGCCCTCCGATCATATTCAAATTCACCTGCACCGTTGGATTAAATCCGTAGGGTCTTGCGTTTATTTCTCCATTTCCCATTTCGGCATTTTGGCATTATTGTGGCGAAGTGTTTCGACACTCCAACTCCCAGTATCTGAAACCTACACCAAAATGTGTTTTCTGCATTTCGGCATTCTTGTGGTGAAGTGTTTCGACACTTACAACTCCCGGTATCCGAAACCTACACCAAAAAGGTGTTTTTCGCATTCCGGCATTTCGGCATTCTTGTGGTGAAGTGTTTCGACACTTCCAACTTCTGATATCCGAAACCTACACCAAAAGGTGTTTTTCACATTTTGGCATTCTGACATTTCGGCATTCTTGTGGTAAAGTGTTTCGACACTTCCAACTCCCGGTATCCGGAACTCCGAAATGGAGTCAGATCAACGGTCCGGTATTTCGTCGTTTCGCATTTCAGGGTTTTGGCATTTTGGTGTTTTTGTGTTTCTGTGATGAAGTTTTTCGACACTCCAACACCCAGTACCCAGAACTCTGAAATGGAGTTATTTACGGTCTGTGAAACTCTTTGTTGATGTGCCTGTTTCAGGATTTTGGCGTTTCGCATTTCACAACTTCGGGACTCCTATGACGAAGACTCTCGACTCTTGACTCCTCCAACTCTCGGTATCTGAAACCTTTGATTTCCCGAAATGGAGTTTATCTTCTCCCGGTATCCGAAACCTTTGATTTCTCGAAATGGAGTTTAGCTTATGAGGTATCTGAAACCTTTGATTTCCCGAAATGGATTTTAGCTTCTGATCTTGACATGCGATCATCGTTGTGATGTTGGTCGTGATCTTTTCCATCAATGACAAACACGCATACTCTTCCTTTTGATCTTGCCATGCGATCATCGTTGTGTTGTTGTTCATGGTCTTTCTTTGCCATCAATGACAAACACGCATACTCTGCCTCTATCTGAAAACATGCCAACAATCTCCCCCTTTGGCATTGATGGCAACCCCTTGAAGAACATCCAATTATAATGCCAACACTAATAGGTAGGAAGACACTAAATGGTTATGCTTCTTAGGTTCAAGGATTATGTTCTTTTTTGTTTTCAGTAATTTGTGTTTAGGTGCCCAATAAGTGACACACACTCCAACTCTGTATATGCAAAATTTCCTCAAGGATTCAATCCAATTGCTCACATATGTACTATAGGGATATGAATACACGGTTGTTTTTGTATTGTAGGGGCCAAATACCAATGTTGCTTACAACATCAATGTTATATGGCACTCTAATAATTTATACATTTCTATACTGCTCCAGTGTGATTCAAGGAAAAAGATGTTGATGTTGTCTAAATACCAATCAAGTAAATATGTATATGGTCTGAGTTTTAAAAATGTTCATACACAACAATAAATACATTCAATTATGTAAACATAGCATAGGCACCACTTTGTCATGGCTCAATTAAATAACCAACAACCAAAGGATTATAAGCCCTTAGTTCTACAACCATAGCTCATAGAGGTAGATCACTCCATTATTAACAATTGACAAGTAATGCTTTTGTTCAATGGGTATATCATTACACAAGATACGGATCTAAAGTTTCTTCAAGGAACACAAACCCATGCAAGCTTTAGGTTTGATTCTTGTAATGGTCTAGCCACACCACTTTCCATATTCCTATATAGCTAGTCAAATTATTATAATGCTACTACATGTAACTATAGTAGAGAATACAACCCAACACTCTTGCATAACCCCATAACTGTTACTTAGTGTTCCTTCCATCAATTATATGAATTTTTTTGTTGTTCTCAACATCCAGTCCAGTCAACAAGTATTCCTCCAAGTCTTATTAGTTGTTGGCAATTAATTACATCATTGTTTTACATCAACCATTATGAATCCTCTCAGAATCCTCTCCCAATTATCTCACACTAATCTCCTTAAGTAGTTCGCTCTCTTCTCGTTTCCTTACAAGTAAGACAAACTAAAGAAAGGCACATAAGATAAATTAAGAGAATGCACACATTTAAGAAAGATGGTGCATTTCCTTGGAGATGTATTAAATTCCACGCATTAATAGAGACTTGAGCATTAATATCATTTATAGGTTTATTAATAAATCGAACACTCGCTATATAACTCCACTCAATGCAGAGTGGAGGGAAAGAGGGTACCACACACCGCCAAGTAGAAAACTCATACACAAGGTGTGTATGATATGTTCACTGGTGCACATGGCCTATCCATGGATGTGTATAGACTCAATAGACTACGTATTGTTGTGTATGTCTTGCCTAACTACTCAACATGTTTGATAAACCACAGTTTGTTGGTTTTTAGGGACATAATTAGAAGTTTAGATTAGCAAATGAAACAACCAAGTCATAACAAACATTGATATTTATAAGTTTTAAACCTGTGAGGTGAAGCAATGCATATAGATTCTAAAGAAAAACAAAAAGTAATCAATGGCGCATACACATAGTACACAGAGATTTACACTAGAAACCCTTAACCGGGAGAAAACCAGCCTTCCTTGGTGTCACACCTCTCAAATCTTCAGTGTGTTGATTTCACCATTCACAATACAATATATACAATATTTTAGGTATCTCGCGGCTACCAAAACCATAATCCATTAATATGGGATTAATTTAGAAAACAACTAAAAA
The DNA here is from genome assembly GCA_009831015.1 of Picea engelmannii. Classification (NCBI taxonomy): domain Eukaryota; kingdom Viridiplantae; phylum Streptophyta; class Pinopsida; order Pinales; family Pinaceae; genus Picea; species Picea engelmannii. Next base: position 133,047 of record ML793728.1, read on the forward strand.
TAGAAAAAAAACGCCCAAAAACAAAATTGAGGGCACTGCTCCTAACACTTTGTGTAACCAAGGAGGGGAAACCATCCCCCCCCCTGGGTGACCCCCTTAGGAAAGTGCCTGATGCACACACCCAAAAAGAGTGGCAATTGATGGCATCGTCAAACGCAGTCATCAAATCTGATGCGCCCCCACACACACATGCAAAGAATATAACACCCACCCAACATTCTCCCACTTGTTGTTTTCTTTGCATATAGGGATTCACGGGATTACATATTCAAAAATATAGGGCAGCAATGCCAATTGTTTCTCTACACCAAGAGAACTTCTCGATCCTCATAGATGTTGTCAATGAATCTACCAAAACCCTAATCCCTTAATATAGGATTAATTTAGAAAACAACTAAAAATAGCAAAAACCTCCCAAAAACAAAATCGAGGGAACTGCCCCTAACACTCCAAGTAACCAAGGAGGGGAAATCATCCCCCCCCCCCTCCTGGGGGACATCCTTAGGAAAGTGCCCAATGCACATGCCCAAAAACAACAACAGTTGATGGCATCGTCAAACACAGTAGTCAAATCTGACGCGCCCCCACAAAAACATTCAAATAATATAACACCCACCCAACATTATCCCACTTGTTTTTTTCTTTGCATATAGAGATTCATAGGATTACATAGTCAACAATATAGGGCATCAATTCTAATTCTTTCTCTACACCAAGAGAACTTCTCGATGCTCACAGACATTGTCAATGAATCTGCAACATTCTTCAAAGTGTCGACCTTCTCTAGAAACACCTTCTTGTCTTCAACCATGTCTCTCACGAAATGATATTGAACATCAATATCCTTTGTATTTGAATGATAGGATGCTTTCTTTTCCAGGAAGATTGCACTCTGACTGTCACAATGTAACCTTATTTATTGTTGTACCAACCCAATACCTGAACACAATCTTTGTAACCATATTATTTCCTTTCTTACATGAGTGGTTGTCATGTATTCGGCTTCTGTAATTGAGAGTTCCACTATAGTTTGTATTTTTCTCATCCAACGAATTGCTCCTCCAAATAGGTTAAACACATACCCACTTGTAGATATTTTTTGATCTAGATCTCCAGCCCAGTTTTCATCAACAACCCCATGTATGTCCAACACTTTATCCAATCTTTGTCTTTTTTGGTAGCAAAATCCATAACTAGAAGTGCCATGCAAATACCTGAAAACCCTTTTTATTGTTGTCCAATGCTCCTTCCCTAGTTTTGACATATGTTTGTTCAACACTCCCATTGTATGTGCAATGTTTGGTCTAGTACAGATCATTGCATACATCAAACTACCAACTACACTAGCATATGGAATGTGGGACATGTCCTCTTCCTCATCCTATGTCTTGGGACATTGATCTGCAGATAACTTTACACCTACAGGAGTAGGAACCTTGACCGGTTTACTTTCCTGCATATTAAACCTCTGTAATATCGTCTCAACATATTTTCTCATATTCAACCAAAGTTTTATGTTTGCATGATCTCTTTTAATCTCTATTCCCATAATGAAGTTAGCATCCTCGATATCCTTCATTTCAAATTTGGAGAATAGTTGACTTCACCTCCTTGATTACATCCATGTTGTTTCCTACCAACAACATGTCATCGACATAAAACACTACATAAATGAAGTGATTACCAACCTGCTTGGAATATACATAGTGATCAGCCTTGCTTCTCACAAATATCAGTCCAAGGATGTATGTGTCAAACTTTTGGTACCACATCCTAGGTGATTGTTTCAAACCATTTAGTGACTTATTTAGCTTACATACCAGTTGTTTCTTTCCCTTCACTAAAAATCCTTATGGTTGCTTCATGTAGATTTATTCTTCTAAATCCCCATGTAGGAATGTTGTCTTCACATCCATCTGTTCTACTTCAAAATCAAAAGTAGCGGCAACAGATAAAATAAATCTAATAGAAGTTAACTTGGCAACAGAAGAAAAAATTCACCAAAGTCAATTCTCTCTACCTAGGAATAACCTTTTATTACTAATCGAGGTTTGTATTTCTCCACTTTCCCTTATGCATTCAACTTCTTCTTAAACACTCATTTTTTGCCAATGGATTTTCTTCCAGTTAACAACTCAACTAGATCCCATGCCTCATTCTTATCCAAGGCATTCACCTCTTCAACCTTGGCCTTCTTCTAGAGTTTACTATCCTCTGAATCCACTACTTCCCTCACAGTTATGGGATCATCATCAGTAATAGATAAAGAAAAATTAGCATGAAAATCAAGTGGATTGTAATTTTCTAGTTGCCTTATTTCCATCATTGATCTCCTCAATACTAGAGTATGAGTTTCTTCTTCTTCTGATTCATCTTCTTCCATTGGTTTAGATTTTGCTTCATCGAACTCAAACTCTATTTTCTCAAGTTCTTCTTGCCTTGGTAGGAATTCTTGTTTGGGACCATCTTTAACCTCTCTAAAAACAGCATCCCGACTATAAATAGTCTTCTTAGTTTCTAGGTTCCAAATCTTATAACCTTTCATACCAAATTTATAACCAATCAAGATACACTTTTCATCTTTATTATCGAGCTTACTCCTATTTTCCTTTGGAACATGTACATAAGCATCACAACCAAACACTCTGAGATGTTCAAGAGAGAGTTTCCTACCATTGCATACCTCATGTGGAGTTTTTTCCACCAATGTTGATGAGGGAAATCTATTTACCATGTAACATGCAATACCCATTTCCTCTACCCATAATTATTGTCATAACGTGGCACCACTAAGCATGCTCCTTGCTTTTTCCATCAACGTCATGTTCATCCTTTCTGCAACCCCATTTTGTTTAGGTGTGTAAGGAGTAGTCTTTTTCCTTGTTATACCGCACTTCTTACAGAACTATTCGAATTCATTTCCGCATAATTCTCCGCCATTATCTATCCTCCATGACTTTATTTTCTTCTTTATATGATTTTCTACCAGAGCCTTAAACTCTTTAAATTTATCAAATACCTCATATTTCTTTGTAAGAAAATAAATCCATGTGTTCCTTGAGAAATTGTTAAGTACTTGAATATATATAAAGATAAATCTCAAAATAAACCCATAATATCGACAAGAATAATCCAAACCATTCACCAAATACTGAACACAAGAACTAGAGAAACCCCTTGAGGTAGGGTAACACCATATATTATTTATTATGGAAGGAATGCATTCCTCAAGCAATATGTGCTTGTTACAATGACCATATTCTTCATTATGTCTCATTACATTGCTTACACTTCTTTATATAGCTCTCTCTATCTCCTAGGAACCTTCTAAAGAGCATTCTCACATTTATTACATTTAACTACCATAGTGAACCTTTATTAATATAGTGGACCTAGTCCACCTTATATTGAATGACCAAATTCTCATATATTAAATGACTTCCACTAATAATACATAACCACATTCCCATTGGGTACCTCTCTAGGTGATCTGAATTATTTTTTAGAATGAAAATGAAAGAAAAGTTACTACAATGAACTACACATAAATATTTCCAGAAACAGGGAAATACAATAATACACAATTTCTATTAATGTGGGAAATGTACAGAACTGTAAAAATATAGAGTGAAAGACTCGCTAAAATGGTGGCAGCTTATCTCTAAGAAGAGATGTGACGGCTACTCTCATTCGCAAGAAGATGATTGTTCAAAATAGATCGGAAGAACCATAGTGTTGTCTATTATTTGTCGACGTTTCGGATCCACAGCAAGATCCATCTTCAGGACAAAATAGCCTGGGGGAAAATGCAAGAGAGGAACCCTAATTAATACTACTTGGTTGAGTGTAAGAAACCTAGAGAGTCGGCTCAATGAAAATCTAAGGGTTTACTACAGAATTTTCATATTAAATTGTTAAAAACAAGTTGATTTTAATTTTATAATTTAATTAATATATTATAATAATGTTATAAGCTACTTTTTAAGTTAATTTAAGGTCTGATTTTAATGAGGTATTACTAATAAGATTTATTAGTGTTGTAGTTTGGTTTAATTTAGAATTAAATAAAATGGTAATAAATATTAGTTTATTATTTTACCTTAAGAACTATGTTGTATGTTGGTTATTAGTTTTCAAAAAGGTTTGAATTAGTTTATTAGAGGTAATATTATTATTATTAATGATTCTTTATTAGGGTTTAGTTTTAGAATTAATTTAATGGCGGTTATAAGTATTCTAGGATTATTAATAGGTGAAAATAAGTATTTTAGGAATATTAATAAGTAAAACTAGTTTTTAAGTTAATTTAAGGTCTGGTTTTAATTACTTTAGAGGTATTACTAATAAGATTTATTAGTGGAATATTAATAAGTAAAACTAGTTTTTAAGTTAATTTAAGGTCTGATTTTAATCACTTTAGAGGTATTACTAATAAGATTTATTAGTGTTGTAGTTTGGTTTAATATAGAATTAAATAAAATGGTAATAAATATTAGTTTATTATTTTATCTTGAGAATTATGTTGTATGTTGGTTATTAGTTTTTAAAAAGGTTTGAATTAGTTTATTAGAGGTAATATTATTATTATTAATGATTTCTTACTATTTAGGGTTTAGTTTTAGAATAAATTTAATGGCGGTTATAAGTATTCTAGAATTATTAATAGGTGAAAATAAATATTCTAGGAATATTAATAAGTAAAATTAGTTTAGTTAATTAATTAGTTTAATTTTAATTTATAATAGTAAAGGGTAGAAATTGGGTTAAAACCTATTAATAAACACTAACAATGGTACAAGTTTATTAATTCCTAGGGATCAGGTTGTTGATATCTTCTTTCCCGAATGAGAGGGATCCAACTATCGCTAATCTCCAATCCATTGTCTCTATTTAGATTGTTGGGATCCTTAATGATTTCAATTGCTTCTCCTAAAGAGGTAGTCTTCAATTTTCGATCTATTCTGAACAAAACTCTCACCATAGAAACCTTAACCATAAGAAGACGATTATTAAAATGAGGCTCTAAGGGTCATTTTAACATAAGGAAAATCCAAAACCCTAACCCTAGAAGATGAAAAGCCAAAAGGTTTGCAGGCCCCGATGGGGGTAGTTGATGCGTCAACTTCCCGGGGGCGTAACTTTTGCATACAATCTTCGTTTGGGGCGCTCGATACACCGTTGGAAAGGTCTAACTAAGAAGAATGATTTTCGAATGGCTCGGTTCAGTGCCTTTAGTAATCACTTGGGCCCAAAATCCCCAAAAAACGTTGTTTAGGGCCTCAAAACGGCCCCGGAAGTTTGAAACCCGAAAAACTGCAAAAAAAACTGCCAAGATGGAAAATTGTTATTCAAGCTCGTGGAATAGGTGGGTGGGCACCAATATCCACTTGGATAAATACTCCCACCTTAGGAAGCAATGGTCTCCATTGCGTTGAGTTCCCAGGGGAAAGAGGGAAGTGTTTGTTGAATCTGAATCTCAGTGAGCTACTTGCCTTACTGGAGAGGTTGTGCTACTCGATTTGTGGAAGGTTGTCACGACCTGTTGCTGGCGGGGTTGAATTTGTTCAACCAGTTGAGATAACTGAGATTACTGTGTACAGAAGGAATTTTTGTGCTTTGTTTCAAACTTGTCAACCTACTTATGTTGGATAGAAGGTGCTTGGTCTGAGACTATAGTGGTTGCAGTATCCTTATGTTCACCTTTTGAACAGTGTTGAAGAAGATGAATTTTGTAGTATGAGATACTACCTTGCAGAACTGTTTAGGTGGGACAGTATTTGGAACTACCTCTGGTATTCTGTAGAGATGACCCCCCAGAGAAACAATGACACTGCAGGGTCGAGACTCATAAACAGCATGGAGTTTTCACATATATGGTTGGCCCAAGAGAACATCACAGACATCTAGTGGGGAAACATCACATAATACCTCATCCTTGAAGGGTTGGATGTCATATGAAAATCGAAACTATTGCCTGACACGAAGATCTCATCCCTGGAGAACCCACCCGATGTTGTATGGTTGCAGGTGTGGTGTTGTCGACAATCCCAATTGTTTGACAACCTCTATTGAGATGAGGTTCTCATGGCTTCTACTATAAACATTAAAATGTAGCGGAGTCTCCTTCACCCACATCTGTGAATGAAAAAGGTGCTCCCTCTCTTCAAGATCTATTGGTTCTTTTGGTTGAATTGTTGTGGTTGTGACAATAGCAGTGGGGTCTGCATCGATGATCTGTCGTTTACTAGTATTTTTAGAATCAGATTATGAATCAGGGTTCGGCTCCTTGTCTTTGATCTTGGCCACCAATGACTGTTTTGAGTGACATTCATTGGTGTTGTGCCACACCATTTTCCAGTGTCCTTCTTCATCTTTCCGTGACCCTTCTTTTCCTGTGGATTAGACTGGTTTTCAGGAAGTTGTTTGTTAGGGACATATTTCTCATATTTTGGTTGTTGCAGATTTGAGAACCCGAACTCCTATTTGTTCTGGTGCTTAAAATTATGCTTGATTTTAACAGCATATCGATAGGCAACACCAAGTGACGAGATGTCCAGAAAATTCATTTCAGTTTGGATGTATCTGTGTAGAGCCCCACGGTATTTCAGAACCAAATGTCATTCAAAGTCTTTAATACCTAGCTTGGTGCACAAGGTATGGATGGTATTGGTGAAATTTAGAACTGCTTGGCCCCTCTCTTGCTGAAGTGTGGTTCATCTCATGTATTGGTCCTCATAGTTGTCGATAGGGTAATATTGTTCATTTACCGCATCCACAAAAAAATCTTAAGTGGGCTCAGCCCCATATATTCCAGACTCCTATGTGTAAATTTTCTCCCAGGAAGTTTCCCATCAATGTTTGACATGGGGGAGAGATTTAAGGAGTGCGGAGGTGATTTTTTCCCTGTCGGAAAAATGGTGAACAGAGAAATAACCTTCTAGCAGATTTAACCATTTGTGTAGGGCATTCGCATTTATCTGACCTTCAAATATAGGAATATCAAAATTGACATGTACCTTAAAATGCGAGGTGCCTCCAAAGTGGTCGCTTGATGAATATGTGCCTGATGCTATCACCAGGCATTGAAGGATGTGGGAAAAAGTCTCCATCATTTCGTCCCTCTATCGCGTGAGAGTTTGCTCAAGCAACAGATTGATAGAATCGTCTCCTCTGTCGTTTTTTTTTCTTCTGCCATTGAGGGTTTCTCAGGTGTGTGAGAGAGATTGTCTTCAAGAGAGACAAGCTCGATACCCAACTTGCTATACTTGAACCTCGTCGGGGACATGCACTGAAAAATGATCAAGAACAGCCTACTCTGATACCACTAATCCGGATTATTTTTTGTAACAAAAATGAAAGGAAAGATACTACAATGAAATACACATAAATATTACCAGAAACAGAGAAATACAGTAATACACAATTTCTATTAATGTGCGAAATGTATAGAATTGTAAAAATACAGTGTGAAATTTCTCTGTATTTCTGGATGAGTGAAATACAATTGCGAGATGTGTCTACAAGAAAAAGAAAAACAATATCCACTTCATCCATATCGATAGCATACAAATCTGAATGCAACACATATTTATCCATGGTAATTTTCAAATATTTAACAATTTGAACATTTTCACCCTCAACTTGTGTGCTTTGAATATTTTTTACTGGAACTTGCAATCTATTAACCAATTGAACATTGATAAAATTTTGTTGGCAACTGGGGTTAATAGAAACACTGATATTTTCTTTATGAATACAACCATGAACTTGTAATATAGATTTGTCACCTAAAAATAAACCATTGGTGCTCTCTTCATCCTTACACTTTCTATGAGACCACCTATCTAAGAATAATTTTTCAAATTCTTCATCAGAGCGTGCAATTATTTGGGAATACTTAGGCGATGCCCACCAAATGAATGCATCACCTTGTAAGTGTAAAGTGACCAAACCTCTCCAATTCTCTTTACATGTTATCTTCTCTTCTTTTATAAATTTTTCAATACTTGGGCCATCATCTTTTCCAGTAAAATACAAATACATCTTGGAATAAATCTTCAATAAAAACTAAATCTTAAAAAATAACTTATTGTGCAAATCACGCGGGTTTTTCTGGAAAAACCCTAAAAAATTGTCGAATTTAAAATCCTCATAACTTTACTTCCTGGACTCTATTTCGGCTGATTTTTTTTAAATTGGGTATTGTTCTGAGAGAAATTCAAATATCCAAATTGTTTGGAAAAAATTTGCTCAAAAAGTTTCAGATATGAACCTGAAGTGTGCCTCCCTCTTTTTAAGTTTTTAGAAAAAAAATATGCAAAAAGAGTGATCCAGGTGGATATCGGTGGCCACCCACCTTTTCCAACTAACTCAAAACGGCTTTCTAGCAATTTTCTTAATTTACTATTTTTAGCAATTTTTCGAGTCTTGAACTTCCGGTGCCATTTTGAGGCCCTAAACGACGTTTTTTGGGCATCTACGGATCGAAAAATATCTTCCTGATATTTTATAAATAGTTGTAGTCCTCGGATAGATATTTCCAAAGAGCTATTGTGCACCCAAAACAGAGATCGTATGCCAAAGCTATGCCCCCGGGAAGTTGATACACCAAACTACCCAAAACGGGGTCCACAAAACTATTGGCTTTTCATCTTTCGGGGTTAGGGTTTTGGATTTTGTGTATTGTAAAAAGGCCTTCAGAGCTTCATTGTAATCATCTTCTTGAGAATGAGCGCAATCGTCACATCTCTTCTCAGAGATAAGCCGCCACCATTCCAGCAAGCTTGGTTTCCGCTACATTTTACAGTTTCAGCTTATTTCCTTATTGAATAAAAAAATAGTTTTATTGTATCTCTGTTATTCTGTGTTAAGCATATGTTAATAATTTGTAGTCATTTCGTTCTGCTCATAAAATCCGAATCAAAGAGCCAAAAAATTATCCCCTTCTTTGGCCAAGGAAAGTGCTTTGATACCAATTGTTAAGTACCTGAATAAATATGAAGATAAATAAAAAATTAACCCACAATATCAACAAGAATAATCCAAACCAATCACCAAATACTAAACAAAAGAACTAGAGAAAACCCTTGAGGTAGGGCAACACCATATATTATTCCTTATGGAATGAATGCACTCATCAAGCAGTATTGCTTGATACAATGATCATATTCTTCACTATGTTTCATTACATTGCTTACACTTCTTTATATAGCTCTCTCTGTCTCCTAGAAACCTTCTAGAGAGCCTTCTCACATTTATTACATTTAACTACCATAGTGAATCTTTATTAATATAGTGGACCTAGTCCACCTTACATTGAATGATTGCACTGTCATATATTAAATGACTTCCACTAATAATACATAACCACATTCTCATTGGGTACCTCCCTAGGTACCCCATATTACTTCCCTAGGTATTCTCATAGTGAGCCTTTATTAATATAGGGGTATTAGAGCACTTTCCTTGCCATGAAGTGTGGGCAAATATTTTTATTTTTTGCAAGTATATTTTTTTGGAAGAAAAAAAAAAAGAGGGTCGCGACATTCCAGATGATTTATATAGGTTTTGGTGTAAAAATTTCAAAAACTAGTTGTATATCTGAGTTTCTCTCAGAAAAACACCCAAGTTTAAAAAAAAAATCGTCTGAAACAGAGTCCAGGAAGTCAAGTTATTTGCATTTTAAAATCTGCAATTTTCACGGGTTTTTCTTTCACAGATGGCCACATGATTTTTCTGATTTCTATAGCATCTGGGGATGAATTTTTCAAAACAAATTGCAGATCTGAGTTCCTCTCACAATTTCACCCAATTTCAAAAAAAACGTCATCCAAATCGGAGCTCTAGAAGTGAAGATATTGCTAATTTAAAATCAGTTATGTTTTGGAGTTTTTCCTGACGGCAACGAGACTGCAGAGTTCAGAGTCTTTCATAGGGTGTTTAGATTTCTACCGGATCAATACCATTGGATAAATTGTTTTAAGATATTTCTTTTGGTATATTTTATGTGGTGTTTCCAATGGCTATTTCCTCTCAAACCCTCAAATAAATTCTACAGATCACTGAAGCATTCAAAGCCCAATTGAATGACACATCGCATGACCTTATAGATGGTGTCACATTGCATGACCTTCCAAATGGCCTCAAGGACAGTTTTCATAGTATTCAAGATTCATTGGATAGCATGCAAGAGATTTTTTATGGCGGACATTAGGGATGAATATAATCAAGAAATATATACTTGGTATGATTTTGAGACCGATTGTGATGATTGGTATATGGATAGTAGTCATTTATGGGATGACAACCACTTTCATATTTTATTTGATGACTCTAATCCACCTTCTGTAGAGAACATCAATTTGACAAATCGGAAGCCAATAATTATTACCAGTGTCCATCATGTATATTTTACAGTGGTATTATTCCTTCCATATTCTACTACGACCCATTTTCACTATGTGGATGGATCTTCTTATTTGGATCCACATGACAGGTGTCAGTCTTTGGAGAATCATTTTGAGTTGGTTATTGGGTTCTGAAATCTTCCACGGGGAGTTCACTTGAGCACTTGGACATGGGACCCGGGTTTACAATGGTGGTTGAACTACTTCAGCATGGCAGTTTTCCTTTCTACATGGGACCTTGGTTCTCCAATCTTTTGCAGCATTATGGTCCACAATTATCCATGGGACCCTGGTATATGGTTGTCCACCCTCATAACAAGCGTTGAAGACAACGCTTTCATAAGGGGGATGGAATGTTAGGTAGCTAGAGAGGTAGTGGAGGTCATTGAATGTAAGGTGGACTAGATCCATTATATTATTAAATAATGCCCACTATGGTAGTTAGATATAATAAATGGGTAGTTAGATATAATAAATGTAAGAGGACTTCTTAGAAGGTTATGCTTCTAGAAGATTCCTCCTCTAGAATGTTCTTAGGTGATGGTAGCACTATATAAAGGGGTTAAAACAATGTAATGGGATATGAAGAGAAGTWTTGTATTTGGAGTTGAAGCTYATTAGGAGGTTTCCCCATCGAAGAGGCAAGTAAACAGGAGAGGATCCCTTCCATAATAGGATCCATTGTATGGTGTTACCCTACCTCAAGGGTTTTCTTATAATAAAGTGTGGTTTTCATTTATTCTTCTTGAATCTATTCTAGTGTATTTTGTATTCAAGTCTTTGGTACTTAACAGAAACCATCTATGAATGAAACATAATACATAGATTTACCTAGTGATGGAATAGACACGGGTCCAAATACATCACTATGTATCAACTCTAAGATCCTCTTTTCTCTTGTAGCACCATATGGGAATCTTACTCGATTATGTTTACCATATATACAATATTCACAGAAATCAAAATCCAAGGTGCAATTAGACATACCTTCAACCATACCTTTACCGTGTAGTCTTCGAAGGCCCTTTTCTCCAATATGTCCCAATCTTTGATGCCATAGCATGGTATTCTTTCCAAGGACAGTATGGTTCTTGTCTTTTTTATTTCTTTGCTCACGGACAACAACACTATTACACCCATCAGTATAAGTGCTTCCCAACAACTTGTACGAAGTTCCACATTGAACTCCCCTCATCAACACCATTGCTCTACGTACCATCTTGAAAGTTCTCTTTCCCAATAAAGTATCTGCACCTGCATCATCCAACTTACTTATAAGTATTAGGATCTTGGCTAGATCTGGAATGTGTAGAACTCCGGGGAGAGTTCTAATTCATCCATCTTTCAGCAACAACTTAACCCTTCCACGTCTCATGATTTTGGTTGTCGAGTCATGTCCTAGGAAGACATCACCACCATCATACTTTTCATATTCATTGAACTACTACTGATGAGGGGTCATATGAAATGATGCACCTTAGTCGATCACCATACATCATGATATGCATGTATAGTTGTAGATGTTAGGTAAACATCACCTCCTTCTTCTATGGAGGTTTTCCCCTCTGTAGAAGAGGCATCATCAAATCCCTTTGCTTTATCAACTTTCTTAGACCTGTAATATTTCTTATAATACCCTATTTTACCACATTCCAGCATTTCCTCAAAGATTTTCCTAGGGATTTAGACCTACCTTTAGATTTATATCTCCCCCCCAAAGACTTATTTGTATCCCTATATTTGGGACGACCTCTTACAAATAAATCATTTGTGCTATGACTATCTTCTCATAACAAGGATGAAACTACATCCTCATACTTCAATGCAGATTGAGTGGTACTACTAATTGCTACAACCAGATTATCCTAGGAGTCTAGCAAAGAACATAACAAACTAATGCACTTATCTTCTACTACAAATGTAATATTAACAGATCCAAGTTGACTTACCAAAGTATTGAAGGCATTTAGATGCTCTATCACAGAATCTCCATCTTCCATCGTAAGATGATACAACTTTTTTCAAAGAAACAACTTGTTTACAAAGGACTTTGACTAATACAGGTTCCCCAAATTTTCCCATAGTTCTTTGGTTGTAGATTCTCCCAACATATTCAATAACACCGAATCAACCAAGCAAAGTCGAATTGAACTCATTGTTCTTCTATCCAGCTTCTCCCAATATTCTTGTGACATATTAGTAGATTGAGTACTAGTAGTTTCTGTACCAATGGATTGTGTACCATTAGTTTTTTTACTAGTAGGTTGTGTACCAATAGGTCGTGTACCAGGATCCATAGTGATCCATTGTTATTTGTCTACAAGAAGTTCCTCCCCCTTGAGATTATGTAGCTCAAAGTTTTTACCGTTGAACTTCTCAATCTCAAATCTAGAACTACTTGCCATTATATTTTAACACATTAATCACCACTACAAAGCTCCCACTAAACCCAGGTTTATCACAAACTCAAAATAAACTTAATATATTAAGACTGAGCCAAACCATCAACAACAAAGGCATCCCCCTTAAGCCAAAAATGTGCTCTAATACCACATGTAAGTTTTAAACCTGTGAAGTAAAACAATGCTTACAAATTCTAAAGAAAAATCGAAATTAATCAATGGTTCATATACATAGTACATAGAGATTTATGTTGGAAACCCTTAACCGAGAGAAAACCAGTCTTCCTTGGTGTAGCACCTCTCAACTCTTCATTGTATTAATTTCACCATTCACAATACAATCTATACAATATTTTAGGTATCCTGTAGCTACCAAGACCCTAATCCATTAATCTAAGATTAATTTAGAATACCGCTAAAAATATCAAAAACGCTAAAATAACAAAAACCGCCCCAAAAACAAATTCCAGGGCGCTGCCCCAAATGCTCGGCGTAACAAGGGGAGGAAATCATGCCCCCCTGGGACCCCCCTAGGAAAGCGCCCGGTGCACACAAACACAAAGAGAGACAGGTGATGGGGTTGTCAGACGTAGCCCTCAAATCTGACACGCCCCCACACACACATGCAAAGAATATAACACCTACCCAACAATCTCAAAGCTCAAGTGGAATGGAAGGTGTGTTCCTTTTGACTATTGGTATTCACATAATACTAATAGAAATCGATTGATGAGAAAGAGCTAATAGAAATATAGTTTGGAATTCATCATTGCATCGAGAGGCACTTTCTACTACCCATTATGAGGGAGATGTGTAATTTCTTCCATCTTCAACATGGAGTTGACATGTGCATTTAAAAAAAATGTTAATAACAAAAAAAAAAATTATATGTCGGCCAAAATGAAATATTTCAATATCAACTTTATATATATAAAGCAATTGAAAGTAAAAAAAATTATAATAGTGTGCTTTGTATGAGGGAGATGTGTAATTCCTTCCATACTCAACATGGAGTTGACACATAGCATATATATATATATATATA
>ML793728.1:184501-196106 GCA_009831015.1 Picea engelmannii
CGTCATCGTCATCGTCATCGTCACCATCTTCATAATCATCCTCATCATCTTCATCATCCTCCTCATCATCGTCGTCGTTGTCATCATCCTCCTCATCCTCCTCGTTGTCATTATCATCATTGTCATCATCGTCCTCACCACCAACATCATCATCCTCACCACCATCATCGTCATTGTCGTTGGCGTCGTCATCATCACCATCACCATCATCATCAACATCATCATCATTACCACCACCATCATCATCATCACCACCACCACCACCACCATCATCATCATCATCGTCGGCGTCGTCGTTGTTGTTGTCGTCGTCATCATCCTTGTCATCTTCACCATCATCAACATTGTCATCGTCGTCCTCCTCCTCCTCCTCATCGTCGTTGTTGTCCTCATCATCATTATTATTTTTTTTGAGTTTTGATATTTTTAAATAAATCATTTTATTGATATTTATTAAATATATTTTAAGTTTTTTTCAATTTTTTTTTTGAGTAAATATTTTTTTCCATATAAAGAAGTTTTATATTCATCAAAAATTAAATTTAAATTATTTGCATTTAATATTAATCACTTTTATTTGAATTTATTTTTAAGAGTTTTAAATTTTGATATTTTGAATAATGATCATGATTAACCTCCATTAAAATACATTATTAAAAAATATTATTTTAAATTGGTTTTACATTCATCAAAATTTAAATTTAAATTATTTATATTTAATATTAATAATTTTTATTTAATTTATTTTTAAGAGTTTTAAATTTTGATATTTTTAATAAATATATTATTAAAAAATAATATTATCATTATGAGTGAGTATTAATGGTTAAGTGTAAAAAAAAATAAAAATAACATTGAATTTTAATTCTTCTAATTAACCAATCATCCTCTACGATTTAAAAATTCAATCAATATCATTATCATAGCATTAAAAAAAAAAAATCGCCAAATTCCAAGAACCTTTTGTATTTAAAGAGGAGATCCCACTTACATAAATGGAAAAGAAACAAGGTTTTATGCTTTCTCCACAAGGAACTATCAGAAAAATTAGATGGACCATCTATAAAACAAAGGTCTCCTTCATGGAAAAGTGTGAATTACAGAAAGCAATATAAAATATTAAGAATAAAAAATAAAGACGGTGATGGGTATTTTAATTATTCATTATCCCGATGTAAACAACTATATAGGGAAGATAGACGGAGAGAGAGAGGCGGTCGGTCGCATCAATTACGGTCGTATGAAACAGTTTCTACTTGGGACAAAAGCCCTCCATAGTCTGATAGCTTAGCTGGTTGGTTGGCTGCCCTATCCACCACTCCTCAATTAGTGAACTTTGCCTACTACAGTTGACAACGAAACTCCCTTTAGACGGAGGTCACATGAGCAGTTGACCCTTCTCCTTTAAAGAGATTTTTTAATTGAGTTTTGGAATGCAAAGTGTGAGTTTTTTTTTTTAATTTGGAATAAAGTTTGGGGAAATTTATCAGGCACTTCCCCTCATTTTTAGGATGGAGACTTTTTTTGATAACTTGCTTATTTAAGAGTTCAACATATCATTTGGGGGAATTGAATTTGGGTGGGGGTAAACATCCCTCAGCACAAACCATTGGGACTAAACCCAATTGACATACAAAGTGTGAGTTATAATTTCACCAAATCTTTTAAGAGTTTTAATCGTAGAATGTATTCTTCTTAGTTTAGTTTTACTTTGTTATTTTAATTATATGTTATTATAAATTATTTTATTATAATAATATAATTTTACATTAGAATTTGGTTTTATATTATTAATAATAAAAAATTGTGTATTTAATGCCATTTGCGAGAATTGAACCTAGGTGGGGAGGATAACAATCATTCATCACAACGAAAACTAGAGTGTAATAAAAGAGCCTTGAAGATCGCCCTTGAGACTGTCTTTGGGGCTTCCCCTCTGGTGCGTTGCGCACCAGTCCCTTTGAGACTTCCATGTGGCCCGATCCGTCCAAGGGGTCGCACCCCAACTGAGGTCATCGTTTAGATGCGCCCTGTTGGAGGCGGGGAGCAATCGCCTCCCCTCACGCCCTCCATTGATGAAGCTACTTTCAAAAGGTTGATACTCGACCAAGGAAAGAAAAAAGGAGGAGTTGTGCCAAAGTTCGTTAAAAAACTAGATGAAGTCCCAGTAATCGATTTACCTCCAGCCTAACCCATGAGCGTGGTCGTCTCTCTAGCAGATCAGTCTCTAGTCAGATAGTTCACAGGGCTCTGGCCATCTCCACGAACAGCTGAGAACTGGATTCAAAAAAATTGGAGGCCATTGATATCAAATAGCGTCATCGGCTATGCAATCGAAAGAGGCTTCTTCTTGTTCGAATTCATATCCAAAGAGGATCGGGATCTGATCTTTAGGAGCAGGCCTTATTTCATGGGACCACGAGGTCTCTACTTAAATCGTTTGACACCTGATTTCGAACCCGAAGTGGATGTGCCAAAGGAGATCCCGATCTGGGTACGTCTACCCAACCTACCGATCCACGATTGGAACCCCTCCTCCCTGCAAACTATAGGCAATTGGCTGGGAAGATTCATTGATAAAGCGGATCCCAAAGGTCAATACTCTTGTGCTCGGATCTATGTATAAGTCGACTTGGAAGCAGGCCTTCCTGAAGAAATCAAGCTAACTGTCGGGGAATGGCAGCACTACCAAAAGTTGGACTATGAGCAACTGTTGTTCAAGTGTCGCAGCTGACATGAATACAGACACTTCCAAAAACAATGCCCAAAAAACCAGACCATGTAGCAAGAGAAAGAATCGGGAGAAGGTTGGCAGCAAGCGAAAAGACCCAAGATAAACCCCAACCCTAACTCCAAAAAGGTAAAGAAAAACAAAAAAGGACAAAGCGATATGGAAAATAGTTTTGCAATACTTGGGAATCAAGAGAATGAACCAGTAAGAAATGAAAAGTTAGTAGAAAAGCAAGACAAATCAGAAGAGGCAAGCCAGGAAAATAAAGAATCTCCTCTACAGCTAGAACCAGGAGAAATCCCTGAATCCCAAATATCATAGATAGAGGAAGAGACAGAGGAAGAAGCTAAGGGGGAAGCATAAATTGGTCTATCTCAGAACCCTTCGAAACCAGCTACCAAAGGAAGGAAAACGGAAAAAGAAAGAAGAGAAAGGGAGACATACAAAAACAAACTCCAAGGATCTCAACCAACTCTGGAAACAATGTTAAACCCAAGAAATACAAGGAACCAAAGGCAACCCTCTCATAGGACGCCCTCCAATCCAAAATGCAAGTAATGAAGATAGTCTCCTGAAATTGTAGGGGTTTAGGAATCCAAAGCAAAAAAAAAGCGATGAAAGATATAATCTGAATCTCAAACCCAGATCTACTACTAGTCCAGGAGACTAAACTGGAGGAAGTTGAATTTCTCCAAACCAGTGCAGCAGTTAGTGCCAGAGGAGCCTCTGGAGGTATTGGCTCCCTGTGGAACTCCTCTACATTCGAAATATTGAAGACGGAACAATATATTCACTATATTCTCACCATCCTTCTTCATAAGGAGTCAGGTATCCAGATTAGCATTTTTAATCTTTATGTTCCTGTTCTCCTTGAGGAAAAAAAAGATTGTTGGAATAAATTAAAAGAATATCTTAGCATGCATCAGATTGAGAACATAATTATCGTCGGGGACCTCAATGTCACTTTATCCCAAGGGGGGAGGGGGAACCATTGTAAGAGATCCCATTCGAGAATGGGTTGAGGATACCATACTTGATTGGGAACTGGAAGATATAAAACCTACTAGAGGCAAATACACTTGGTCTAATAAAATAAATGGCCCAGGACACATAACAGCAAGGTTGAACAAATTCCTGGTCCAAAGTTCCTTTCTTCTCTTAGGCTTCAATGCAGATTCTAAGATCCTTCCCTTCAGTGCTTCTGACCATAAGCCGATAAGTCTAGAATTCACCAAAGACTCCCCACTGGGCCCGATTCCTTTTAGATTCAGCCCAACCTAGATTCATCATGAGGAGTTTATTGAATTGGTCACCGAAGTTTGGAAGGATCCAGTTTCAGGCTCGTCCTTTTTTGTGTGGGAAGAAAAGCTTCGAAGGATGAAGAGGGCTCTCAAAATATGGGCAAAATCACTTAAATCCCCAGCAGCCCAAAGAATGAAAGCTCAACAGCATTTGGAAGTTCACCGACTAAAAATGGAAGAAAGAAATATCAGTCCAGACATGTTGGAAAAAGAAACAAACCTTTATAGAAATCTCCACACAACATGTAGAGAGGAAGAAGAATATTGGTGACAAAAATCTCGAAGTCTTTGGCTAAAAGCTGGAGATAAAAATACAATTTTTTTTCATAAGCAAGTAGAAGCCAGAAAAAACTACAACTTTGTCAAGGAAATCCAATTTCAGAATCAGATTGTCATAGACTTCGAAGGAATCAAGAAAGTTGCTCATCTCTACTTCAAAGGGATTTACATTGAGGATACTCCCACAGAAATCCGATATCAAGTTATCAATTTGATCCCTACAGTCGTCAAACCAAGATCCAATCAGCAACTTATAACTCTGATCACTTTAAAAGAAGTGAAATCAACCTTGGACAGTCTGGCCCCTGATAAAGCTCCAAGGCCTGACGGCTTTACAACCTGTTTCCTTCAAGTCTCCTGGCCAATAATAAAGCATGACTTGCATAAAATGGTGTTAAAGTCACAAAGGTGCCACGAGATTGGGGGAAGCACTAATTCTACATTCTTAGCCTTAATTCCTAAAGAAAAAGGAGCCTCATCCTTTGACAGATTTCGCCCGATTTCATTGTGCAATATTGGTTGCAAAATCATCACAAAAGTTATCGCCAATCGTCTCAAGGGTATGCTCCCAGCAATCATTCCTAAGAATCAAGGAGGTTTCATCAAAGGAAGGCACTTAACTGACAACATAATTCTGGTCCAAGAAGCGATTCACTCAAGCATGCAACGAGGTGAAAAAGGTATGATTGTGAAACTAGATCTAGCAAATGCTTTTGACAGAGTAAGGCATGATTTTTTGTTTCAGGTAATGCAAAAGTTTGGCTTCAATGCTTCTTTCACCCAATGGATTAAGGCTTGTATCAGGACTCCTTGGGTTGCTCTGTTATTCAATGGACGAGAAGCAGAATTCTTGCAGGCATCTAGGGGGATTAGACAGGGATGCCCGCTATCCCCCTTGCTCTATGTCATTCAAGCCTCAACGCTAAGCTTTCAACTAGAACATTGTCGCTCCCAACAAGAAATAACGGGCATAAAAATTGCAAGAGGGGTCAAAGACATAAACCATGCTCAATTTGTCGATGTCACACTTCTTTTGGGAGGGGCTAGTACCATCATAGCTCGTAAATTTAAGCAGCAGCTAGATCTTTACAAGGAAGCTTCTGGGAGCCAAATAAATCACAGGAAGAGTCAAATATTTGGATGCAACTACAAGCCAAGGGAAATGGTGGAAATAACTAGAATATTGGAGATGGAAGGGGAAACTCAATGGGAGTCATTCAAATACTTAGGAGTCCCCATCTTCAAATCTAGGCCTAAATCTTCTCACTGGTCTTCTGTAATTGACAAAATACAAACCAGAATCCAAGTGTGGGAGGCCTCCTGGTTAAACTTGGCAGGGAAGCTAGTTCTCCTTAAGTCGGTGTTGGCCAGTATTCCAATATATCAAAGCTCCATTATGTTAGCTCTAGTTGGTTGCATAAGTCAAATCGAGTCTCTTCTAAGAAAATTTCTCTGGAAAGGAGGCAATCAGAATGAAAACAAATTGCCTCTAGTCAATTGGGGGAAAGAAACAAAGCCTTACTCAGAAGGCGGTCTTCAGATAAGAGCCCTGAGATTTCAAAATCTGGCACTAGGGGCCAAACTTCTCTAGAACCTGGTCTCTGGAAACTCACCTGGAGAAAGAACACCCTGTGGAAGAAATATTATCCATGCGTTAGAAAGAAGTGTCTCAATACAACCCCTAAAGTCTCAAAAGGGTCGCCAATATTCACAATCTGTCAAAAAGCCTCTGGGTACTTCAATCCCCATTTAACCTGGATACCTGGAAACAGAGAAAATATACTAATTTGGGAGGACTCGATCCTGGGAGAGCCTCCTTTAGATTCCATTCCAGGCACCACCAATATAAAAAACTTCCTTCACGTCCAAAATTTAAACACGATTTGGGACATTTCGAAGTGGCACTCTGATGCAAACAAAATCTTGAAAGAATGGAAGTTCCCGAGAAGCCCAAGCCACCTGCACAATGAAGAAATATGTTTGCTCATGTTACTCCAGGGGAAATCGTCGATTGCATCAAGTAAGAAAGATCGAAGGGGATGGGGACATCAGTCTGGTTTCTACACAGTTTCAGAGGTTATAAGCTTGCCAAAGACAATTTGTATGCGTCCCCCAACCCAACCCTATGGAAAGAAGTCGGGAGACACAAATCCATCTCGAAAATTGACATGTTCATCTGGATGCTAGCGCATAATGCCATTCTCACAGGAGATAACCTTAAAAGAAAGGGATGGGAAAGCCCCACGCGTTGTCCCTTCTGTGTCTCACACGAGGAAACCACGACACATATATTGTTGAACTGTTCATTTTCTCGAGAGTTTTGGAATCTGGCGTAAGCCCCTTGGACAACTCAAGTCACTCTCTAGGATGAGATACCCATCCTTCTTCTCAACTGGCAGGCTATATGCCCCTTCTCCCTCACGAGGAAATACCAACTAAAAAGCTGATGGGGGTACCTTCCCAAGTTTATTTGCTAGAAAATCTGGTTAGAATGCAACGCCCAAGTCTTCAAAGGGAAAACTGCAAGAGAGGGACAAGTGACTGCAAAAGCTAAAGCAATGATGGGGGACTTTCTATCAGTCATCCATTTACCAGCAAATAAAGGTAGGTTAACTCCCAACGAGGAAGAATGGTTGTCAAGCCTTATCCCAAGTACTCTGAAAGTACCAAATGCTTCTGAGCCCCCTACATTCTAGTGGGAAATCAGGTTGGATCCTTCAACTTTTACAATATGGCGCAGATCCCTTCAAAGGCATAGTCTATTCTTTGACGGAGCTTCTAAAGAAAACCTCGGTGAGGCTAGCGGGGGAGGGGTGATTATTGACCCTGAGGAAATAAAGGTGCTATCGTATTCCCAGTGAATCGGCAAGGACACAAACAACATAGTTGAAGCTTTAGCTCTATGGCAAGGATTATCTCAAGCCCAAATCATGAACATTACGGATCTCAATGTCTTTGGAGACTCTCGTATCATCATCCACACCCTCTCTTCTAAGAACCTTACCAGACATATGAGGCTCGGGCAAATTCTTCAGAAAATTAAACTTCTTATGACCGATTTCCATTCTATCCAATTATTCCACGTTGTGTGGGAATTAAATGGCAAAGCAAATAAAGAAGCTAACAAAGCAATATTGCTAAGCAAAGGAGTTCTCGTACTAGACGGAGCCGAGGGATTTGATAAATTACCATAAAATTGTGCTTAAGAGCTAGCCTTGAAGTCAAAGTTGAAATTATCCAATGAAGAGTGATTATAATTGTGCCAGCAGTTTTCTGTTGTTTTTTTAATATATCTCATATTCATTCTTGTTAATATATATATATATATATAGAGAGAGAGAGAGAGAGAGAGAGAGAGATTTAGTTACTAAAAAAATTTCAAATCTAATAATTTCGGACTAAATTTTAAAAGAAAATATCTTAAAAAAAATACTTAGAATAAACCAATAAAAACAACTTTAAATATAACATATTTAAAAATATATTAAATAATTATGTTTTAATCTCGAGTGAAGTGACTTATTAAGTAAATAAACGTTTAGACCAATTTATTTTTTCCCTACAAAATAAAGATCAAATACGCTCCTATTTTATTTTAATTTACTTCAAACATAGCTTTTTAGACGAATTTATTTGTTTCCTACAAAATAAATATAAAATAAGCTCCTATTTTAATTTACTTCAAAGTTAACTTTTTAGATGAATTTATTTTTTCTACAAAATAATATAAAATAAGTTGCTATTTTAATTTACTTATTTAAAAAAAAAAACCTAAAATATTTAAATATAAAAATAAATAAATTATTTTAAAATATGAAAATAAATAAATGCGTCATCGTTATAATTTAAAATATATAAAAAAAGTCTCCTCATAAATGTGTCCTCGTTATAAACACCCACGTGCACACGCAAAGAGAGGATTTAGCAAAAGTAAGAAGCCAAATCTAAATCTAATTTCCGTTGAGCACCATAATCTAATTTGCCTTCACAAAATTCCCCGCAATCCAAATCTCCTCTAAGTGAACAAGATCGTGACACGCCCTCCAAAACAACAATAATTTGATTGCCCAGGTAGCGTTGATTGCCGGCCACACCGTCCTTCATCTAGTTAACCTCGGGTCTATGCGCGGTTAATGTGAGACACAATGTAACAATGAGATGACAAGGAGATATATTGGGGCTCCTTAATATAATAATATTTTTTCTTTTGTAGAGATGGAAATGGTTATAAGATTTAATTATTTTTTATTAGAGAGGAATTCCTTTAAAGATTATCTCAATCATTATTCAATAATTTTTATTAATCACTAAATGGGTGACCAGTTACAACTTGATATTATTACATTAGTAAGTTTTATAATCTAACACCTCTTCTTAAGGTTTATATCACTAACTAGTTACAACTTGACATTATTACATAAGTAAGCCTTATGATCTAACACATTTTCTGAAAGCTTACATCATTAAAAGGACAAATTGAGTAAGTAAGTAAGTACAATTTGTGGTCAAGTTGAGTAAGTACAATTTTGGACCAGATCATTTATCTCAGCTTGAGACTAGAGAGGTTAGTTGAAGCCTAGATGATGAACTCCTAGATGCGCAACTCTTCCGGGTTGAAGCAACTCTTGATAAATTAGTCAAGATCGTTGAATTTATCATGTCAGGACAACCTCCACCGGGGTATATCCAAGCTGAGTGTCGCCAACTAGTAACCTGTAGTGCAGATTATCAACTGATTGTCGGACAGTTGCATAAGTTGGGCGCAGATGGCATCCTACGTCGTTGCGCATTAGAACATGAATGGGACCCCATTCTGTATGAATCACATGAGAGTATTGTTGTAGGACAAAATGCAGGAAAGTCTATAGTGTGAAAGCTTTTTTGCGCTACACTTTGGTGGCCCTCACTCTTTTCAGATGCCAAGGACTATTGTAAGCATTGCAATGTGTGTCAACGAATTGGGAATCCATGTCAAAGAAATGAGCTTTCTTTGTTTCTAGTGATCGCGTTAGATTCATTGAACAAATGGAAAATAGAGTTTGTAGGTCCCATTAATCCCCTCGTGCTTCGCACAGTGGCATGCTACATCATTAGGGATACCGAATATCTAACAATATGGGTCGAAGTCATACTAGTTAAATATTTTACAGCTAAAACGACAACACGATTCATTTTGAACATGTGATTACCCAATTCGGCTGTCCACGGGTGTTGATGAGTGACCAAGACTCACATTTTCTGAATGAATCCATTTAGTAACTGACACAGGATTTCATGATCCATCACAAAAATATCACTCCCTATCATCCTCAACATAATGGTACGGTTGAAGATTTTAATAAAATTTTAGAGCATGCTTTAACCAAAGTTTGTAATGTGCAACGTGATGACTGGGATTAGAGGATCCCCGCAGTATTATGGTCTTATCGAACAATGTGCAAAAGGTTGACAAAGAACACACACCCTTCAGATTGGTCTATGGAAAAGAAGCATTCATGCCGCTAGAATTTGTTGTTCCTAGCCTTTGGGTTGCCCTAACAACCTAGATGACAGATGATTAGTCCCTCTAACACAAGTTAGATGAACTCATGGAGTTATAGGAGGACCATATGATGGTGGGATTCATCCATGTGGTTGAAAAAGAGAGACAGAAGGCATGGCATGATCTCAAAATCCACCATAAACTCCTCCAGCCTGGATCTTTAGTTTTGTTGTATGACAACAAATACTTACAACACCCTACCAAGCTACGTATGCATTGGTTGGGTCATTGGTTGGGTCCTTTCCGGCTAGTCTACATCAGTGAAGCAGGTGCCACCAAGATGTAAAAATTACAAGTACATTCGCTCAAGGTACTTATTAATGGAAATCGATTGAAGGTGTATTACGACCCGCAGGGGTCAACCGTCACTTATCTCCCTATTTCAGCCATGCAGTTCAATAGAGTAGGTGTAGCATAGAATGTACAGCATGTAGAAGATTAGATGTTTGGAATAATTTTACTTTTTGGCAGCACAGAGTACACCCTAATCACATAGACCGATTGGATGGAATAACAATTTTACATATTTTCAATATTTCCCAACTCATGTTGTTCTTATGGCCTAACTACAAGGTCTTGACCCTAACCGTGAATTCACACGAGGCTCAGTTGAGTTCCATGGAAATCTAGTTCATTGAAAGGTTAAGAAATCTAATTTGGACAGCTCACACATGACACAAGTACGCATTCAGTTATGACACCACATTCCACAAGGAACATCACCAATACAGTTGATCCAAAATTTGATCTCCCCATTGGTGATGCTTCACCGCCACTTTCTAAATATTCTCCAACCCATCACCTCCACCAGACCTTTCTATCATCCTCGCTTTCCCTTTCCCCCAACCTCCACTTTATATATACCACCTCCCATATCCACTCATTGGAGAAATTCCCCATGCCCCACTCTCTCCCACCCAAGCTTATGATTTCCTCCCTTGTTCACTTGGAAATTCCCACCATTCACCTCTCTTCATCCATTTTTCCCAGTTTTATTTCCATCTTCCCATTTCAATACTCTATCCCTCCCAATTTAGCCAAGCAGCTTGAAAACTTGCAATTCAGTTTTCATGCAGATTGCCAATTTTTCATCAACTTCTCGGCAAAGGTCACAAATCTGCTTCTTCCCCAACATGGCATAACCCAAAACCACACAGTTCCCTAAATTGTGCTTCGTACTTGCGACAGTTCCCTACCTCTCTAAGCCCGAAGCTAGTTGGACTATCGCCATGAATGATCACCTTTGTTGATGTGGATAGCCCGAAGCTACGGGCTCTCCATTCCACCAAGATAAGAATACCATGTATTTTGTCTTGTCTTACCAGAACAAAAAGACAAGAATAGGATGATGCTCTCTCTTGAGGGAGCTGAAGTTTCATTTTTTCATACAATAGGGTGGTGTCTCGATGGTGAGGTTTAAACAAAACCCTCAATCATCACACACACACCATCTAAGGGGAAGAGTCAACCCTCTGGCCACATGAACTCCATTGGCATGTTTGAATCAGTCTTGGATTAGTGTTAGGTTACAGGTTACATCTACAGCCCAGACATATGATTTTCTCTTACTCAAACCCAACTGCAACCACAGTTCGGTTTGAGACTTTGGTCTAGTAATGATGATTTTCTCTTATTCAAGACTATCTCATCCATTGTGACGATCATTCCATGAGACATTTGGCTCGAGGACAAGCCAAGTAATAGTGGTGAGTGCCTGTTAGCACCCAAATTTTTAGGTTTATCTCACGCACG
>ML793729.1:27557-45170 GCA_009831015.1 Picea engelmannii
ACAAAATTTGGAAAAAGGACAAAAATTTTGAGTGAACTTTCAAATCCAGAGAGTCTTGATGGATCTCCCACAGACTCAGAGACCAGAAAACAAGCAATCAAAGCAAGGGAAACTAGACTAACTAGGAAACAATCCGTTCCCCAATGGAGTCACCAATTTTGTTTTAGGATTAATCCATAAGTGCGGACACAAACCGATCTCCCTAGATCCACCTGGATCTAGAACAAAGCAAAACATAATAGGACGCTTTCCTTAAGTTTTAAATATTGAATTTACTAAGAGGCAAGAATCATGGACATACCTTATGATCGCTTCCTTTAGTCTTTGTTGCTCCCGCTTCGCTCCAGTGCTCTTGTGCAGCCAAGATCAAAACAACACAAATGAACCAAAGTGATAGCGATAGCATAAACTCAATATAAACCTATGTATGTGATCACGGAATCATACAATAAAACACAACAAGCTTTATAGGAAAGAATCATATTACTGTATCATATTAAATGTGAAAGAGAGATTACAACCGTTGCCTTGATGTCGTAAGGTCCCTTCCAACTGTCTTTCATTCCCAACACACTTCTTGCTCCAAGGATTCTGAAAGCATAGATCTGATAGCTACTCACAATCTATCTTGACAAAGCAAATCTCAAAGCCACTCTAACCAAGCCAAAGCTAACAAAGCTCAAGAACAAGAACCCACAAACTCACAAAAGCTAACTTTCTCCATGAGAACTCCTCTCCTTTTATAAGTTGAAGAGGATAAGGTGAGGAGTTTAGGATGATCCCACTAAATCATGAAAGCAAGTAAGATCCAAACCATTCAAATGCCACCTCACCATAGAAGCTTCTCCTTCTAGAAGATTCGAGAAAACGCTCATTTTTCCCACGTGCTGGAATTCTCGCACCCTAGCTATAGAGCAACCTGCGAACACCTCGCACCCTGGCTATAGTGCAACCTGCGAGAATGGGTCATTCTCACACCCTGTCTATATAGCAACCTGCGAACATCCTTTTTTATAAGGTTTTTACATAAGAAAATGCAACTTCTTTTCTCAGGAAAAGTTCTTCTCCCTTCTCTCTTTAGGAACTCAGGCCACTGACCCCTCTGAAGGCAACATATAGGTTTACATCATTAACGATCATAGGGATGATGAAAATAATGTGTAACATACATGTCATGCCATTTTCGTTGATATGTGTAACGCCACGTGGTTCCTAAAGGTTAGTGAGATATGGCATTGTGAAGTTGGAGGACCCCCAAGAGTATTCTAGAAGCCCCTAGAGGGTCAACAAGAAGTCAATTATTCTAGAAAGTCTTCAAAAATATTTCTAGTCAATGTGGTTGCAAGGAGAAATTAATTAAATAATAAAGTTGAGAAAGTGGTTAAGTGGACAAAGTGGCTTAGTGGACAAAGTGGCTAAGTGGAAAAAATGGCTAAGTGGACAAAGTGGTTAAGTGGAAAAAGTGGTTAAGTGGATACTTCTAGAGGAAGCTACTTGGAGAGTATAAATAAGAGAGCAAGGGTCTCCCATTAGCACCTATTGAGCGTATTTAATATCTACAAGTGACTGAGGTAACCAAAGGAGCTCTAAGGAGAATTTCAGAGGGAAGGTGAAGTAAAGAAGGCTCAAATTCAAGGGTAGATAAATTCTTTTGATGATTCTTTATAATATTGTGGGTCATTGTATTTTGGGAGTTACACTCTATGGAAGATAGGGTTTATGACTAGTCTAAAATAGGTGTTCCAAGTAAAACGTCTTAAATTCTTCATAAAAGATCCAAATTCAGTGAGACCAAATGCATTGGTTAGATTATAGTCTGTAGTATTTTTTGTACCATTTTTAGATCCATACACCAAATATTCCAAGCGTGTCAGCTATACAAGTTCTATCTCAAGATAAGCTAAAATTCAACAAGGTCTTCCATTTTTGCTATAACTCCTTTTCTGGGAGGTTCCAAGTAGTGAAACCTGGAGGATTTGTAGAGAAGACACTGAAGAACATTATGTATAACTTTTAGAATTTTATGCATTACATGTACAGATTTATACTTGTTGCATGTTAGGGTTGTTGACTAATCCAAATTAGTCATGTGAGACTAAAGTAAAGTTTGATGAAAATGCTAGTCTCTTGTTGTTGAAGTTGAGGAAGGTTTGCAGGTCTGTGATCACATACACCAGGTCTATTACAAAGTTACATGTATATTTATATTCATTTTTTTATGGTTACATTTGGTCATGACATTGTACATGCTTGAGGCTACATAACAATGATGTTTGGCACATGGTTTTATGTAAGGGTTTATGGTATTTGGATTATGGATTTGTGATGTATTGCTAGAGGACTCTTGTTGGTTGTCTTGATGTATGTTTTGGTATATGGTTGATGTATATGTTTATTTCATGGATGTGATACTTAGTTGATGAGTTGACATACACATGAGGTGTATGGTATGGTGATGTTGGTACATCTTGATGATGTATAACTTGTCTTATTATTGATACATGATTTGTACATGCTTGGTACATTGTTAGAGGCACTTGTTGGCAATATTGTTGGACATATTTGTACTGATCTTGACACATGGTTTATGGTTGATGTGGCATAGATATCTTGGTATTGGAAATGGTTGTGAGGTGTTGTGATGTGCATGGTTGATGCACTTGTAATGGTATAGGTTGTACTAGTTGTTGATGTACATGACTGGTTGAGTGATATTCTTGTGATATTGAGTATGATATCTATGTTATCAGATCTGATATATTGATGAGAGTATTGGTACATGTTTCTGGTGTATTTGGTATATTTTGGTACAAGTTATTGGTACATGTTGATTGCAAGTTATTGGTACATGTTGTTACAGGTTGTTGGTATAGGTTTTTACAAGTTGATAGTGAAAAAGTGATAGTGACAGTGGTTGATTTAGTGACAGTGATAGTGGTTGATTCAGTGATAGTGACAAGTTGTCTACATTTGGAACTTATATTTCAGGGCAATTGGACGAGGCAAGGATAGGTGGTTGGAGCCACCTTTTGGTTGGAGCCTCCTTTTGGTTGGAGCCAGAGAATTGGGTGGTTGTAGCCACATTTCGGTTGGATCCGGACAACACAGGGGGTTGGAGTCTCCTTCAGGTTGGAGCTAGAGAATTGGGTGGTTGTATCCACCTTCTGGTTGGAGCCCCCTTCTGGTTGGAGCCAGAGAATTGGAAGTTGGTGCTTCCTTGAATGTAATTCTTTAAGACATATAAGAAAAACATTCTGTGGTTTTCTCCCTCATTGGGTTTCCACGTAAAGTACTAGTGTACTGTGCATTGTGTGTATGTGTCTATTATTGTTTATTATGCACTGATGGATGTTAAAGTTATATTATGCAATACCATATTACTGATGAACTGATGAACATTTTTGAATAAGTTAAAGGAATATACATTGTGGTTAAAATGATTAATAAGTGGTATAAATTGCTTATTACTGATTCACCCCCCATGTCAGTAATCCAACAATTAGTATAAGAGAAAGTCCTTCAAGAAAAAAATTTAACTACTGGAAGGAAGATCATGGAGAGCAACTGTTTGTAAAGAAATGGAATACCATAGTTCAACGATCAGAATGGTCTGAAGTATGAGATGTGGAGAAAAAGAATGAATTTTTTTTTAGAGGCACAGGGATATGATATTTGGTATTCAGTTGTGATAATATACAATGCTACAAAGAAAGCAAAGACTGCAACCAAGAAGGAATTGAAAACAAATAAAAAAATAACAATGGATTTCATCTCAGAAGGATTACTTGATCCGATAAGAGAAAATGTTGGTAAATGTTCATCAACTAAAGAGCTTTGGGATAAGTTACATAATATATATTCTTCACCCATAACAGAGTAAAAAAATGTTAAAGAATATGCAGGTACAAATCAAGAGGAAATATGTTCATCATATCATACAGATTTAGAAGAAGAGTACATAATCAACAAAAATATGTTGTTTTTCTTTAATTGTGAAAAACACATACATATTGAAAATGAATGCCCTAAAGGTAATGAGACAAAAAATCCATTTGAAATAGAAGACAATTATGAAGCATAACAGATGAGTGCTTTAGATGATTTAAAGAAAGAAAGAGAAGAAAACAAGTAACTCAAGAAAGAATTGATGAAACAAAATGAGTGTTTAAGGTTTCGAAGAAGCTCAACAGGTCATCAAGAGTTTAAGAGATGAACTAGAAGAGGCTAGAAGAATTGGAGAAACTCTAGAATATAAAAAGAAATAAGTTTAGAAGTCAAAATAACAACACAAAAGGAAGAAGAAAAAAAGAGAGAAAAGATACTGACAGATCATCTCAAGGAAAGAACCGATGAATTAAACCAGCTTGTGGAAGAGTTTGGTCAAGAAGAGAGAAGACTCAAAGAAGAAATAATTACATTGAAAATCCAACTTGAAGAAGCAACGAGAATAGAAGAAGTCATGAAGTCTCAGATAATTAAGAAAGAAGAAGAGGTTGAGAAGCTTGAAGAAGTTGTTACACTAAGAGTCAAATTCATCAAGCTCAACAAGAATGTTGAAGAGACAAAACATCCACATCAACAATAAAAAATAAAGAGAACCATTCTAGGTTGCTAGAAAAGAAGAATGAAGAAAAGAGAAAGAGTTATGCAGAAGTAATCAAAGGAAGGAATCATGGTCAACCATAATCTAAGAAAATTGAGAAAGATACATCTTCAAGAAGACTATCCATGTTCAAGTCACAAATAAGCTTCAATCATGATCATGATCATTCAAGGTAGGAATTCAGAAGGACTATCCCACAAAGAAGATAATTCACTCCCAGGTATGTAAATTTATTTTATGGTCATTGTTTTTATTGTACTAACTTTGGACATAAGGTTGCAGATTGCAGAGATTATAAAATAAATGTTCAAGCAATAAATTCTTATGTGGCCCCATGTAACATTTCATGTTACAAATTTCATAACTATGGATGCATAGCTCGTGATTGTAGAAGTATGATCGATACTTCCATGAAAGAGAACACTGGTATCATATATAAGAAAGTATGGATAAGAAAACAAGAAGAACAGGTGAACAAATACCAGGTCCCAAATATCGCAAGATTGACAATACTACGAGATGAAGACAAATCTACAAATAAAAAGGAAGATGTCATATACATAAAGGTTTGGAAAATAAATGAAAGAAAATAAGGACAACTAAATAAGGAACATGTTCAAGAGATTTCACTTTAAATTATTGTAGTGCAAGATGAATCCACAGACAGAAAGAAAGAAGTCAGAGTTTAGAAAGATGTTGAGCCTACCAATGAAGATGATGATGACTCTGCATCTGAGAAAACACTTTTCTGAGCCATTCGGCTTAGAGAATCCCAACAAATATGTATGGTGAACATGGGAAGTCTAGATAGCAACTCTATAGATCATAGATTCAACTTTCAAGCATCTTACATAGTTTGAGTAGACAAAATCAGAGCAATCAGTTAGCAGAAGTACAATATGACAGATTGATCAGTTGAAAAAATTACACAGGAAGAAGTCTATGATTTTATTTAGACAAAGATATATTCAACACAGGTTGTTCTAGAAATGCAGAGTTTTGGATTATAGATAGAGAAGACCAATGAGCACATTTGATGTTTGACGATCAATTGTAGTAGTGAAGACTTCATGATAGTACAAAGACATATGGGTCATCATTGTGGATAGTTGAGTAGCAAAGTCTTGGATAGTATGGAAAAATATGGATTTGTAAGATGCTTAGTAGCGGCTTAACAATTGGAATAAATTGAAATCAGTTGATCATAGAAAAGAAATCATTGAAAGGAACAATAGAAAATGGAAAGAGAAACCATCAACAAAAGCAAGATCATCATAAGGATATTTTTGAACAGTATGGGTCACATGGACACAGATGAATTCGTAAGAACACTTAACAGGTTTGGAAAGATATATGACAGTGGATGGCAACATGGATTCAAAGACTGGTCCATATATTGGTTCAAAGATAAAAGAACATTATCGTAATGGATGATAATTACACAAGAATATTTGAATGCTTATTCTTGAATGCTTTTCATAAATGTCAATTGATTACACAAGGAAGCACCAATGGAAAAAAAATTCAAAAGGAAGTAGGTATAGGAATCTCTACATGTCATCGACACAACATATTGCATAGAAGTACTCAAGGGAGAGAAAGAAATGCAAGAAAACAACTAGCAAGATCATTCAAAGAATTTTTCAGATAGATAGAGAGAGGAGAGGCATGATTCCAGGGTGAGAAATGGTCATAAGGGAAGAATGAGAGATATGAATTCAATGTTGCATCAAAGTGATACCCTTTTTCAAAGGGGAATATATTATTCATATGAAGGGAGAGAGAGTAATCAAAGGATTAGAAACACAAAGAAAGATCAAAGGCATTTAAACAGGGGGAGCAACCCCAAGGAGAGTTCAGTCAGGGGGGCATCCCCAAAGGGAGATACCATTTTCCATTGATGTCAAAGGGGGAGAGATAGAAACATTGATGAGGATTATGAGAATGAATAATTATCATGAATAAGTGTTTCCATCAATGCCAAAGGGGGATATTGTCAGAAAATTGACTTAGGGTGATGGACATTTGGTTTGGATTGTTGGTTGTAATTGATGTCAACCCTTGGAGAGTGATGTTATAGACTGATGTCAACCCTTAAATATTGATGTCAACCCTTGGAAGGTGATGTTGAAGATTAATGTCAACCCTTAAATATTGATGTCAACCCTTGGAGAAGTCTGGTAGTGAAAAGGTATGGGTAAGGGACTTGAGTTTGTTTAAGGTATAAAGGCATAAAGATTAGTGAATATGCATGTAAGAATATTCTAGATGGATAATACATTTCATGCTATTTTTGTTGATATGTGTAATGCCACGTGGTTCCTCACGGTTAGTGAGATATGTCCTTGTGAAGTTGGAGGACCCCAAAGAGTATTCTAGAAGCCCCTAGGTCAATAAGAAGTCAATTATTCTATAAAGTCTTTAAGAAGATTCCTAGTCAATGTCGTTGCAAGGAGAAATTAATTAAATAATAAAGTTGACAAAGTGGTTAAGTGGAGAACATGGCTAAGTGGACAAAGTTGGTTAAGTGGGAAAAGTGGCTAAGTGGACAAAGTGATTAAGTGGACAAAGTGGCTAAGTGGAAAAAGTGGTTAAGGGGACAAAGTGGCTAAGTGGAAAAAGTGGTTAAGTGGACAAATTGGCTAAGTGGACAAAGTTGGTTAAGTGGAAAAAGTGGCTAAGTGGACAAAGTGGTTAAGTGGACAAAGTGGCTAAGTGGAAAAAGTGGTTAAGTGGACAAAGTGATTAAGTGTATACTTCTAGAGGAAGCTACTTGGAGATTTCAAATAAGAGAGAAAGGGTCTCCCATTAGCACCTATTGAGCATATTGAATATCTACAAGTGACTGAGGTAACCAAAGGAGATCTAAGGCAAATTTCAGAGGGAAGATGTAGTAAAGAAGACCGAAATTAAATGGAGGATAAATTATTTTGATGATTCTTTCTAAACTTGTGGGTCGTTGTATTTTGGGAGTTACATTCTATGGAAGGAAGGGTTTATGACTAGTCCTAAAACTAGTCTAAAACATGTATTCCAGGTAAAAACGTCATAAATTCTTCATAAATGATCCAAATTCAGTGAGACAAAATAAATTGGTTAGAGTAAAATATTTAGTATGTTTTGTACCATTTTTCAGATCCATATATCAAATATTCCGCGTGTGGAATGCTCTACAAGTTCTGTCTCTAGAATAAGCCAGAATTCAACAAGGTCTGCCATTTTTGCTATAACTCCTTTTCTAGGAGGTTCCAAGTAGTGAAACCTGAATGATTTGTAGAGAATACACTGAAGAAAATTGTGTATCATTTTCATACCATTATTCATTACAGGTATATATTTATACTTGTTGCATGTTAGGGTTGTTGACTAATCCAAAATCAGTCATGTGAGACTAAAGTAAAGTTTGATGAAAATGCTAGTCTCTTGTTGTTGAAGTTGAGGAAGGTTTGCAAGTCTCTGATCACAGACACTGGGTCTATTATAGAGTTACATGTATGTTTATATTCATGTTTTGATGGTTACATTTTGTCATGACATAATACATGCTTGAGGATACATAACAATGAGGTTTGACACATGGTTTTATGTAAGGGTTTATGGTATTTAGCTTATGGATTTGTTATGTATTGCTAGAGGAAGCTTGTTGGTTGTCTTGATGCATGTTTTGGTATATGGTTGAGGTATTTGTTGAGTTCATGGATGAGATACTTAGTTTATGGGTTGGCATATACATGAGGTGTATGGTATGGTGATGTTGGTACATATTGATGAGGTATAACTTGGCTTGTTATTGATACATGATTTGTACATGCTTGGTACATTGTTAGAGGCAATTGTTGGTAATATTGTTGGACATATTTGTAGTGATTTTGGAATATGGTTTATGGTTGATGTAGCATAGATATCTTGGTATTGGTGATGGTTGTGAGGTGTTGTGATGTGCATGGTTGATGCACTTGTGATGGTATAGGTTGTACTAGTTGTTGATGTACATGATTGGTTGAGTGATATTATTGTGATATTGGGTATGGGATCTATGTTAATAGATCTAATATATTAAGGAGAGTATTGGTACAAGTTGTTGGTGTATTTGGTATATGTTGGTACATGTTATTGGTAT
The DNA here is from genome assembly GCA_009831015.1 of Picea engelmannii. Taxonomy (NCBI): domain Eukaryota; kingdom Viridiplantae; phylum Streptophyta; class Pinopsida; order Pinales; family Pinaceae; genus Picea; species Picea engelmannii. The sequence continues at coordinate 36,281 of ML793729.1, forward strand.
AGGTTGATTATAGATTATTGGTAGAGGTTGTTACAAGTTTTTGGTACAGGTTGTTACAAGTTGTTGGTACAGGTTGACAGTGACAGTGGTTGATTCAGTGACATTGACAGTGAAAAGTTGTCTACATTTGGAACTTATATTTTAGGGCAGCTAGACGGGGAAATGATAGGTGGTTGAGCCACCTTCTGGTTGGAGCCGAAGAACATAGGGGGTTGGAGCCTCCTTCTAGTTGGATCCAGAGAATAGGTTGGTCGTAGCCACCTTTCGGTTGGAGCCAGAGAACATAGGGGATTGGAGCCTCCTTATGGTTGGAGCCAGAGAATTGGGTGGTTGTAGCCACCTTCCGATTGGAGCCGGAGAACACAGGGGGTTGGAGCTTCCTTCTGGTTGGAGCCAGAGAATTGGAAGTTGGTGCTCACTTGAATGTAATTATTAAAGACATAAAATAATTTTTTTTTGTGGTTTTCTCCCACATTGGGCTTCCACATAAAATACTGTTGTACTGTGCATAGTGTGTGTTGTAACCTAGGTCTGCACCCGTGTCCTTTCCCTCCTTTACCATATACATCCATCAAATCTATGATTTTTGTTTTGTGTTTGCTAAGTTTATTCTCCATGATTTAATGACTCAGTGTCAATGGCCCCTACCAGTATTTACTTTCTTTGCATCATTGTCTTGCTTTCTTGAAAGGTGATTACATGTTCTGGTTTGAGTTTGAAACATATGTCATCATGTTTACCATTAATTGAGTGTACAATAGGTTGACCAAGTCCTTTATATGCACAAGAAACATCTAAAAATAAAGACACAACAATCCAGAGCAGTGGATTTCGGTCTTAGGTCGTGAACAACAAACAGATTAAAGTTTTTGACGGTTGAGATCCGACAGTGAATTAAGATCAACGACTCTTGTACATTAATAGTTTCAAAATCGTGAGAGGTTTTAACCACAAAGCAATATGAAATTTTTCTTCAGGACTTCGATGTTTGGGCATCCAAACTTGTTATTTTTTCAATCCTAAAAATCCTCGAACGTCAAATTGATGAAGTGGCTTCCACGTCACTCTGGGAGATTGTCACTCCAGGAGATTTTAATCCAGAGCAAACACAGTTCCCCGAAGTGATGGAGCTCCGAACGTCAAATTTCCGAAGTGGTTTCCATGCCACTATGAGAGATTTTAATCAAGAGGAAACACACTTTCCCGAAGCCCGAAACCCCAAAGTGCCAAAGCCCTGAAGTGCCAAAGTGATAGAGACCCTTTCTCATAAACTCTTTTTCAGCTGACATGTCATATGCCACCTGTCAATTGATTTCAGATGACGATTGACACTCATTTCAGGTACTTTGGTTAAGTCATCTGCGCTATTTCAGGTCACACGTGTCACTCTCATTTTTTTGAGACGTCATCGATTGTGAAAACATGCTGCCATGTCACTCCGAGATATTTTTATCCAGAGAAAACAAAGTTCCCCAAAGTTCTGGAGCTCTGAACACTGAATTTACGAAGTGGCTGCCACGTCACTCCGAGAGATTTTAATCCAGAGAAAATATAGTTCCCCGAAGTGTTGGAGCTCCGAACATTGAATTGCCAAAGTGGTTGCCACATCACTATGATAGATTTTCACTCTGGTAGATTTTAATCTAGAGAAAACAAAGTTCCCCAAAGTGTCGGAGCTCTGAACACCGAATTGCTGAAGTGGATTCCACGTCACTCCGAGAGATTTTATTCCAGAGAAAACACAGTTTCGCGAAGCCCGGAGCCCCGAAGTGTCGGAGCCCCCAAAGTACCAAAATATTAAATGATTAAAGTATTTTAATATCTGGTGAATTTTCTTAGTGATAAGCATTGGTTAATGACTTCACGAGTTCGATCATTCGAGAGATATTTATACTCTTCATTAAAAATTTCCCAAACGTCGAATTGCCGAAGTGGTTTATCCTCATTAATTTCTTGCATTAAATTATTCTTTAAATGGGGACAAACGAAGAAAATTCCATGTTACAAGTGAAGATATAGATTTGCAAGTCTAAAATGACTTTCTTAATATAGCCAGTCCACAACATCAGATTACTCATCAAGCAACAACTCAGATTCAAAAGAGATTAAGCCTTCATAAAACAATGGGGAGATAGAAGAGACTGTCTGTATTACATCACTAAGTTTGGATCCCTTAAGAGAAAGAATGGTTAGTCTATTTCAGACTTCACCAAGAGATTCAATAATATGTATGGTAGAATTCTAGATGAGATTAAACTAATCAAAGCTTATACCAATGCATTTGATGCATAATTTTCCCTTCTGTTGAGGGAGAGAAGATCCACCACCTTGATGTCCATGCAAGAAACAACCATTGAGGTTGAATCCAACATCTTGGCATCGAATAGGTTAAAGACTAGATATGATAAAGGCAAGAAGAAACATAGAGAGGAGTCCCCTGCCTCCTCTAACCCAACCACATCTGATCCTAAACTTGATGAAACGACCAGAACTTTGAAGGATTTGACATCTGAAATAAATAAGCTGAAATGGGAATCTAAACAACCAAACTGATCTTTTCAAGGGGTTGGGAATAGAAATTCAAACCAGTTTAAAAGGCCGAATGATGTCCCTCAGATAATGCAGAGAGGGAGGAGGAATGATGATAACCAAAGAGTAGTACCTCCTTTCCAAAAAAATCATATTAAGGAGATGGATGTAGATAGTGATGCTGTGGATGATTCTACTGTACTTTTCAATGAAACATACTTTTACACTAGTCACTTAATGACAAGATTATGAGGTAGCACAACTGTCAAATCAGTTTGATATCGAGATAGGCGAAGAGGGGGTTATTCAGGGCCATCCCCAAAATAAATATGACTTGAGGTCTAGAATAGGCGCTCCCAAAGCCACCACATCCTATCAAAACAAAAAAAGAAAAGTTCCTCCCAAGCCAAATTCAAGCAATGGTGCATTGGCTAAAGCTCATCAACCTCCTCCATTTAAACTTGTTGTCCCTGAATTAAAGGAAGTTGATAGGCCACAAGCATCTTTCATCCTAGAGCATGCATTGAGCAAGATCAAGATCCCTGTACCTTTGTCAGATTTGTTGAAAAATGAGCCTTTCAAAAAGTCCATTATGAAGGTTGTGCAACCACCTACTTCTAATGTATCTTCTGATGTAATTAGTCTGCAGGATGAAAAACCAACCATTATAGTGGGCCCACGTATCGAGGATGGATCTAATGCCTCTCCACCATTCTACATATCTTTAAATGTCCATGACAAGATCCTAGATAACTGTCTCATGGACTCAAGGGCCTCACACAATGTCATGCCTAAAGTTGTTATGGAGGAACTAGGTTTGGAGATCACCGAGCCCTACCAAGATCTTTACTCCTTTGACTCCAAAAAAGTCAAATGTTTGGGATTAATAAAAGATCTGGTGGTTTCTTTGGCACAATTACCCATGAAGAGTGTAGTGATGGACATTGTTGTGGCTGGAATTCCCCCCAAGTTTGGTATGATTTTGTCCAGGATGTGGGCCAAGAAGGTTGGGGGATCATTACAAATGGACCTCACATATGCCACTATCCCTATTTTCGGGGGAGAACAAAAGAGGCTATACAAGGAGGTCAGGTTGGCATATATCATCAGTGACCATCAAAATCCAAGCAATCATCCCGTTTATGCTGTTGAATATGAGTTCAGGTCATCCGTTTTTCATTTAAATAATGAGGAACCAGAAATAACAGTCAACACATGTAGAAATCAGTCACTGAAAAATCAACACAACAAAGTGTGGAAGATGTATTTCGATGGCTCTTCATCAAAAGAAGGTTTTGGGGCTGGTATAGTCCTCATTTCCCCTACTTAGGAGGTTATAATGGTTTCTTATATGTTGGAATTCGAGACTACTAACAACATAACTAAGTATGAAGCTCTAGTACTTGGATTGAGGGATACTAAAGACATGGCCATTGACAGTTTGGCAGTTTTTGGCGATTCCGAGTTAATTATCAACCAAGTCAAAAAAATCTATCAAGGTAGAAACCAAGGCTCAAGAAATACATGAACGAGGTGTGGGACCTGGTTGAACACTTCTTTCTGGCATTTAATGTCTCCTTCATTCCTAGATAGGCAAATCAAAAGGCAGTTTCTTTGGCATTGGCTGCGAGTACCTTTAGACTTCCCATTGGTCCAAATATCAAGTATCAGGTGGAAGTAATACATCGGAAAACCATGTTGGATTACTGAGAGGGGAGGTGAATCAGTAATAGAGAAATCTAATCCTTTTTAACCATATAATGCAAGTGTTATATCAATGCAACATTATCATCCAATATTTGCAGAGTAAATAAACAATGAACAAATGAACAATCATACACATACACAATACACTAGTGTTTTTACGTGGAAACCCAAAGCAGGAGAAAACCACATAATGCTTTTTCTTATATGTCTATAAGAATTACATTCATTGGAAGCACTAACTTCCTTTGTTTTCCAACTGAAACTGGAAGGAGGCTCCAACCCCCTAGTTTCTCAGGCTACAACTTGAGGGAAGCTCCATCTCTCCAATTCTCTGGCTACAACCAGAAGGAGGCTACAACCCCCTGTGTTCTCCGGCTACTACCGGAAGGTGGCTACAACCACATGTCCTTGCCCTGTCCAACCATCCTGACATATAAGTAGAATGATGGAACCACTGTCACACTATCACTGTGAGATATAGTGCTGTAAACCTATACCAATAAACCTGTACCAAATAACCTGAACCATGTGTCAACCATGCATCAACATGTACCTCAACCTACACCATAAACAAGTGAATCAACCATGCACCAACCTGTAATCAACTTGTACCATAAACAAGTGCATCAACCATGCACCAACCTGTACCTCAACCTACAAACATTCCTTAACGTTAACAACAAGAGACTAACATTTTCATCAAACTTTACTTTAGTCTCACATGACTAGTTTTAGATTAGTCAACAACCCTAACTTGAAATAACCATAACTATGTACTTGTAATGAATAAAGATATGAAAATAGTACACAATGTTCTTCAGTGTGTTTTATACAATTCCTCTAGGTTTCACTACTTGGAACCTCCGAGAAAATGAGTTATAGAAAAAATGACACACCTTGTTGAATTCTAGCTTATTCTAGAGAGTGAAATTGTAGAGCGTGCCCCACAAAGGATATTTGTTGTATGGATCTGAAAATTTTACATAGAATACTAAAGATTGTACTCTAACCAACACATTTGGTCTTACTAAATTTGGATCTGTTATGAAAACGTTATGACGTTTTTACCTGAAACACCTATTTTAGACTAGTTTCAGGACTAGCCACAAACCCTATTTTCCACAGAGTGTAACTCCAAAAATACAATGGCCCACAATATGAAATTTGTACCACAACTACTTGGATATGTTTCCTCAATGGTCTCCCAATTTCACGGTCTGAATCATTCTAGAAAAAATGTTATTGTGAAAATGGTGAGATGACCTGTAAATAACATACCTTAGAAAGCATCATCAAAAGAATTTATCCTCCCTTGAATTTCGACCTTCTTTACTTCACCTTCCCTCTGAAATTCGGCTTAGATATCCTTTGGTTACCTCAGTCACTTGTAGATATTCAATATGCTCAAGTGTAATTAAAATGAGAGAGCCTTGCCTTTTATTTATACTTTCATGTAGCTTCCTCAAAGGGTTACCTTTTAACCATCTTAACCCAATTTCCTTATTTTAGGGCCAACCAACTTCTAACCACTTTCCATAATTAGAAAGTTCTTCATTTACTTTATTATTTAAATAATCCTCCTTGACTTTGTCACTTCACTTTATTATTTAAATAATTCTCTTTGACTTTGTCACTTCACTTTATTATTTAAATAATCCTCTTTGATTTTGTCACTTCACTTTATTATTTAAATAATTTCTTCTTTGCAAGCACTTTGACTTCTTTGAACTTTTGGGGCTTCAAGCCAACATATGAGGGTCCTCCAAATTCGTAAGGCCTTAAGTCTCAAACCGTGAGGAGTTATGTGATGTTCCACATACCACCAAAAATTACATGACATGTACTATCCATCTAGAGTATTATTACTTGGAAATATATCAAAACTCATACCATTATACATCAAACAAACTTGGGTCCATTACCCAAACCTTTGTGCTACCAGAATTCGCTACTAGACTTTCTTCAAAGGTTGACATCAATGGCAGCCAACCTAATTAATCAACAATCTCCCCCTTTGGCATTTATGGAAACACTCTGATGCAATACTGAAATCATATCATTCATGTTCCCCCTGGAACCATGCCTGCATCTCTCTAACCAACGCTCCCCCTGGAACCATGCCTATGTCCTCTGCATTTGATAAATCTCTCGCCATTTGTCATCAATGGAAAATGTATCTTTCCATTCGGGGATGCTCCCCCTAATTGACTCATCTGATATCCCAACCTGAACTGTCCTCTTTATGGTGCTTCCTCATGTACATCTAAGACATATAAGACAAGCATTCACAAGCATTCATTTTGGAGTAGAAATAACTCCGAGTCTTTAACGAAGATACTAAAAGGCTTCCCATGGAAGCGGTTTTGTAAAGATGTCTTCCACTTGTTCTTTTGTGCCCACATATTCAACTATGATGTTATTTTCTGCAACCTGTTCCCGTAGAAAGTGATACTTGATTGGAATGTGCTTCGTCTTGGAGTGCATCACCGGGTTCTTTGAGATACTGATGGCGCTTGTATTATCACAATATATTGGAATGGGCTCATCATACTCAACCTGTATATCTGTCAGAGTTTGTTTCATCCATAGAATCTGTGTACAACATGCTGCTGCTGCAATATACTCTGCCTCGGCTGTAGATAAAGATACTTGTGATTTTTTCTTTCTTAACCATGATACTAAACACTCACCCAAGTAGAACACTGCTCCATTGGTGCTTCGTCGATCATCAATGCAACCTGCCCAATCTGCATCTATGTAGGCAATAAGTGATAGATCCTTTCCTTTTGGATACCATAATCCAAACTCTTATGTTCCTTTGAGATATCTGAAAATCCTCTTCACTGCTAATACATGTGATTCCTTTGGTGCTTCTTGAAATCATGCCACCTGTCCAACTGCCTACATTACATTTGGTATGGATGCTGTCACATATAGTAGGATACCAATCATTGACCTGTATTGCCTTTGATCTGTAGACTTTGAATCATCATCTTTTCTCAACTTGCAACTGGTTTGCATGGGAGTGAAAACTGGTTTGAAATCTTCCATTCTGAACTTCTTTAGCATTTCTTTGATATACTTGGTTTGAGAAATAAAAATTCCTTGGTTGCTTTGACGTATCTGAAGACCCAAAAAGAAGGATAGTTCTCCAAGTAATGATATTTCAAATTCATTCTGCATGTCCTTTGCAAATGTTTGGCTTAACCTGTCATCGATACTTCCAAAAATAATATCATCAACATAAAATTCAATTAATAAAATACTATCTTGAGTTACCTTGATGTAGAGGTTGTTGTCTTCACTTCCCTTTCTGAACCCTGCTTGTTGTAAATATTTATCCAGTCTAGAGTACCATGCTCTAGGAGCCTATTTTAGACCATACAAGGCCTTCTTTAATTTACACACATAATCCACGTTCGCCGACAACTGAAATCCTTCTGGTTGTTCAATGTAGATTTCTTATTCAAGTTCCCCATTCATAAAAGTTGATTTTACGTCCATCTGATACACTTTAATATTTTTGAAGCATGCATAAGCTAAAAGCAATCGGATTGCTTCCATTCTGGCAACTAGGGAAAATGTCTCTTCAAAGTCGATTCCTTCAATCTGTGCATATCTTTTACATACCAATCTAGCTTTGTTCCTTGTAACTTGTCCATATTCATTCAATTTATTCCTTTATACCCACTTTGTGCCGATCACATTCTTATCCTTTGGTCTTGGAACCAATTCCCAAGTGTCATTTTTCTCTATTTGATCCAATTCTTCATCCACAACCTTATTCCAAAATTCATCCTTGTTGGCCTCTTCAAAACCAGTTGGTTCAATCGTAGATGAGATTTCTAGGTGCATTTGTTCTGGTGAACAAATTCTTCTTCTAGTCTCAACTCCTGCATCTTTGTTTCCGATAATCTGATCTGAAGGATGATTCTTCTGTACTCGTCTTCTAGGTGTATTTGGAGGCACTTGCTGAACTTTCTCTTCTACTTCTGTCAGATCCTCTTCATCTTCCCCTTATACTTCTTTTTCATCTTTTGCTTCTTCTTTGTAAAGCTGTTCCATTGATTCATTTTCTTCTTCCTTTAATTCTTTTCTACCTATTTCATAAATTGTTATGTTGATGCTTTCCACAAATTTGTTCAATCTCAGGTTGTAACACTTATATGCTTTCCTTGTACTTGAGTAACCAACAAGTACTTCTTTGTCCACACAAGAGTCAAACTTTCTCATTCTGGCATCTTCTCTTTTGATGTAGCATTTGCTTCCAAAAACTCTGAAGTGCTTCACATTTGTTGGTCTTCCTTTCCATAGCTTGTAGGTTGTTTTGTTTACTCTGTTTTGAATTTGAAATTATGTATGCACTTCCTATGTCCAAAATACATCTGTCAATTTGGAATCCATTAGCATTGTTCGTTCCATTTCATGTACTGTCCTGTTCTTTCTTTCAACTACTTCATTCTGTTGAGGTGTCCTAAAAAAGTAGAATTTCCTTTTTATTCCATGCCTATTGTAGTAGTCCATAAATTCCTTTGAAGTGAACTCTCCTCCATTATTGGATCTCAAGCATTTGATTTTTGAATCCATTTCATTTTCAACCATTTCCTTGTATACCTTGAAGTTTTCAAAATATTATGACTTATTCCTGAGAAAG
>ML793729.1:103468-125865 GCA_009831015.1 Picea engelmannii
ATCTAATTTTTGTTTTGTGTTTGCTAAGTTTATTCTCCATGATTCAATGACTCAATGTCAATGGCCCCTACCGGTATTTACTTACTTTACATCATTGTATTTCTTTCTTGAAAGGTGATTACATGCTCTGGTTTGAGTTTGAAACATATGTCATCATGTTTACCATTAATTGAGTGTGCAGCAAGTTGACCAAGTCCTTTATATGCACTTAAAACATCTTAAAAGAAAGACACAACAATCCAGAGTAGTGGATTTCGAGCTTAGGTTGTGAGCAACAGACAGTTTAAAATTTTTGACAGTCGAGATCTGACAGTCAATTAATATCAACGACTCTTATGCATTCGTAGTTTCAAAATTGTGAGAGGTTTTAACCACAAATAAATATGAAGTTTACTTTGGGACTTCGGCGTTCGGGCGTCCAAGCTTGTTATTTTTTCAATCCTAAAAATCCCCAAATGTCGAATTGCTGAAGTGGATTCCATGTCACTATGGGAGATTGTCACTCCGAGAGATTTTAATCTAGAGCAAACACAGTTCCCCGAAGTGCCGGAGCTCCGAACACCGAATTTCTGAAGTGGATGCCACCTCACTCTGAGAGATTTTAATCTAGAGAAAACATAGTTCCCTGAAGTGCCGAAGCTCCGAACGCTGAATTTCTGAAGTGGCTGCCTTGTCACTCTAGGAGATTTTAATCCAGAGCAAACATAGTTCCCCGAAGTGTCGGAGCTCCGAACGTTGAATTGCTGAAGTGGCTGCCACGTCACTTCGGGAGATTGTCACTCTGAGAGATTTTAATCCAGAGAAAACAAAATTTCTCGAAGCCCGGAGCCCTGAAGTTTCAGAGCCCTCTAAGTCCCGAAGTTCCAGATGGATGAGAGCCTCTGCAACTTTGATAAATATATAGTTTTTGTATGTCTTGAGGGTTCATTTTTTGGGAAAAGAAAATCATACATCCAATTGGTTGAACCTATTCTATGCATGGATTAAATCTCTCTACCTGGTGAATATACTCTTGATGACATTGTTTTTTTCCAAAATTACATGTGTTTTTATCTTATCTTGAATGCGGTTTTTGATTTGTGCAAAGTACATTTCGTTTCCTTCAGCTATTGTATAACTTGTATTTACTAATATGAAACATGTGAAACAACAAATGCTTTGGTGAATATTTGTTTCCATTACAACCCGTGGGAGTAATTGTGTTTTTGATACATGTTTAATGTCTTGAAATGATATTTTAAGTATTAAATTTCTTGCAACAGAGTATCATTGAATGGTTTGTTGTTTCCCTGTGTTCTATCCTCTGTTACCTCACTTTTCTGTCATTTGTGTGCCACCAACGAAGGAGAACCCTCATCTATATCATTTTTCCAAACCAACCATGTTCTTGTCTCAGTAAAACAACCATTCCAAAACTTGAGGTGGCCTAGCTTTTCCATTCAACAGTCAGGTGTAGACTTATTGTTTATTATTGTTTATTATGCATTGATGGATGCTAATATTATATTATGCAATAACATATTACTAATGAACTGATGAACATTGTTGAATAAGTTAAATGACTATACATTGTGGTTAAAAGGATTAATACGTGGTATAAATTGTTCATTATTGATTCACCCCCCCTCTCGGTAATCCAACATATAAAAGTTTTCTTTGTTCCTGATAGATTTTCTTCTATAGGTGGCAAGAGTTATCCTGTGAGAATAATTGCACAGTGAAAAGGGTCACAATGTAGTAGAAATGGAAAAATTCATAAGGATGCAACTTTTATCTTAGAAAGAAGAATGAGACATAAATATAGTCATTATAAAGATGATTTAGAGGAGAATGTATCCAAAGGATTTGAATCTAGTTTAATGGATATGTACTCTTCATGAATTGAGATGAAGAATGATCTATAGCCTAATTAATTAATTTTTTTACAATAAACATAATTTCTAAAAATGGTTGCTTACACATTTTGCAGAATTAGGGGTATAAGCATATCAAGCCAAACTCAAGATTACAAATTAGAAACATGGAAGATGCACAAACATCATACAACCATGAAAGAGAAGCTCAAGGCCTAAACATCAGTTCAGGTAATGACGAAACACAGTCTAATGTACATAGAAGTAGGGTGAAGCCAACAAAGTTGGTAGAGACTATGAGGAGTTTGAGAGTGGAAGTGAAGAGTTATAGAGATGATAATGGGAAGATAATAATATCCCAACATGAAAAAATTCAAATAAATACTTAGTTTTTGCAAATTTCCAATTAGTTGTAGAGACAAATGAAGAATGGATTAGGTTCAAGACATGAGGAAGAAGGAAAAACTCATGCAAGGAGGGATAACTACAGAGGATACTAGCACTCATGAAGTGCTAGTAGAGATCAAATACATCACTACTCACTTATTCATTCAACTAGGAAGTTTTACACGTTCGAAGAATCAAGGAGAATTTTATAAGTGTCTCCTATTAGGGATCAAAGAAGAATATATGAACTAAACTACTTGTAAGGAGAGCATAGGAAGCTTAATCCACCAAAATTATATGGTGAGAAAAAATGGGAGATGATGCTGAAACCTGGTTGATTGGGATCCATAAATATTTTCACTACATAGTTACTCATATATTCTAGAAGTCATGATTTCCATATATTTTTTACAAGTAAAATACTCTATGTTGTGGGACCAACTAACTAAGTCAAGTACATTGATGAGAATATGATTTCTTGGCCTAAGAAAAGTTCATTGAATATTGATATCTATACTAAGTTGGAAACTAGATTATGTGGTCCATTTGAGATATTCGACATGATATGACCAATTGCATACTTCCAAGAATGTGCATAATGTATTCCATGTATATTTGTTGAAAACGTATGTGCATGATCCTAACCATGTCACTTATTGAAATTTGATTAAGGTGGATCCTTAACGAGACTTCTAGGTATAACTAGTGTGTATACTGGACATGAAGGTCATGGTGCTTCAGAACAAAGCTATAGGGCATGTAAAGGTCTTGTGGACATGCTATATCCCCGAAGAAGTGACATGTGAGATAGAATATGCAATGCAAGAGGCATACCCGTAGTTGTTTTTTAATTTTTAAATATATGTACACTTGTGATGGCAGACCCCAATTAATCCAGATTCTATCTATCTTCGATCTGCAATCTCTTATAAATCCAGGTCTAGTTGATTCAAATACCTTGTATTTGAACTCTTTTACTCTATCCCATATATTTAATCTATGAAACTACAAGACTGATGTTCTAATATTGTTCACGAAGACAAAACCTCACGCATAATGGAACACACTTCTATCAACCTTTAAGCTAGAAGAAACTAACATGTCATTTAACCATGCACCATAAAGTTAGGCCATTGGGAATTAAAAAAAGTGAACTCATACCTTTCTTCATTCCGATTGACGATATGTGAACTAAAAAAATTAATTATGTTAACCGACCACATGATATTTAGTATCACCAAGCCACCAGAGTACAACGACATCGATCCATTGGAACAATAAGCCATCAGGAAGTTTTAAAATTTTGAACCCCGATCACCAGGGCACTAGAACCACCGAGTCACCAAGACCACTGGATCACCAAGAGAACCAACCATAGGTCTCGATACACAATATAAATGCGTTGTATTAAATTTATCTCATATCGGTTGCTGGGATTTTCATGGATGAACAACGTGCTATTTCTGTCACTTGCAGGTTCTTTCAACCGACCACTGGCCACCAGAGGGATCAAAGGAATTATTATATGGATTTCATTCTAGTTCAATTTTACTCCTCGTAAGCTTTGTATTATTTTCTTAGGGATTTCATATTTGTCTCTTCACCTTAATGTTGACGTTAATCTCATCATTCTCAACTTGAACTCCGAATTTTTGTTTTAACCCCTCGAACTCGTTCAAATAACATTTTCTTCCTTTACTCCTCCGTTCAGGATTATTCACAAGTGAAATAGAAAACAATCTCACAATGTACAATAATATCCTTCACTCCTATCGCTCTCGAAAACTTAACCAATTCATACTAATATCTTCACTTGGGCTCTTAATCCATATCAATTAAAAAATAACGCATACACTCATAGAGATGTCCAAGATCAATATAAAATATAAATATGATCACACTTTTTTGTATAAAATTTCAATGGAAATAATCAGAAAAAGGATAATATTGCACAATAAATGGGTCTACAAATTCTATTCTATTAAAACCATGAATCTCCTTCTCTATACAATCCACATCGTTCATATGCCCTCCACATTTTCTCTCTGATTCTCCTCTCCTCTCTTCTTTCTTTGATTCTCACACTTACATTAGCCTATTTATACAATTATAAAGGATAATGAATCGAATCCTGAAGGATGGATCCGTATCCACGTAGATAAAATACTAACAAACTCTTGCTGGCCCTAAAACTATTCAACTTCTCTAACTTCATGCTAAAACACACATTTTGTTATATTACATGACATTAAAAAGAAAACCAACTCCCCCCTATGTGGACCATTCTAGAACTCTTCTTGAACCTATTACAAACTTTAGAAAAATTACAATCATACATCATGCTCCTGCATCAAACTCCCAGGGAATACAAATCTTCATGGACTCATGTCCATGAATTCTTCAAGGCTATTGTCATTTATGTAGCTTCCACTCTAAAGTATGAAAATAATTTCAGGTGCATCTGCAAAATAAAATGTTTTCTCCCCCTAGATCCCAAGGTATTCTCACTGGATGTAGACATACTTTTATTCTTAATCGTACTTTAGTGCTTTCATCTTGAAACTTGGCTTCTTCTTGATTGTTACAAAAACATAACACCATCTTCTGCATAACAAAAGTCTTCTCATTACTCAACTCTTCAATTTTCTCCTTATATTCTTTAATCACACCTGTACATGAAGCAAATATATTAAATAAAACAATGTGTTCATTAGGATTTTTAAATCCACTCTCGGTCATCAAAATGACTGCCATATAGATAACTTTCATGACAACTTGAAATAAATTTGTCTTCTCATCCTTCCCTTTTTTCTTCCTTTCTTCCACATATGTACAATCTACTACTTGTTTATGTGCCTCATATGCATGAACTTGTTCCCGAGTCACTGGTTTTTTCTCTTCTTTCCTGAAATCCACAAACACTTTCTCTTCCACAACCTACTCATCCTAATATTTACCCATACTAGTTTCAATATCAAATTGAAGTCTCTCACACAAAACCTTTTTGCTATCTCTCAACATAACCTATTGCTCTCCATTCTCTTGTTGTTCAAGTGTCAAAATTTCTTCATTATTGTTTTCCTTATGAATCTCTCCCATGCTTTTCTAAGATCCATAACTTTCATTTGTTTTCCTTTTTTCTTCATGAGACAATTATGTATATTTGTCCATCTCCATTTTATTCAAGACCTGTAACCATACACTCAAACAAATAATCAATTTGCAAAAATCGAGACTCCCCTACATCTATGGATGCTTCTAACAATGACATATTTTCTCTGTGCTAGGTTGAAATTTTCAAAATTTCCTTGAGACTCCCATATGGTCTCTCATCCACTTCATCTTCACTACTTTCCATCACAATTTCTTCTGAAAGATTCTCTTCTGCAATAATTTCCCTTACTTCACTTATGCTTTTTCCCATCAAAATTTCACTGGAAAATTGATTAGTAATCACATCCTCATGATTATTTAACAAAATATGATTTTCTAAAGGGAAATCAATTACCTCAAAATATGTAACAACTATGTCTATCCTATCAAGAAATGTATATTTTTCATCTTCTTTTTCCTGTTTCGAAAACTCCACACTCATCGTTAATACTTGATTGCTAATCTCTGCTGGTGCACCTTTATCTTTCAATGGTAACAAAGTGTCTTTCACCATTATTTTAAAATGTATAGGTATTTTTTCTTCCATCATAAATTTCTCTTTGATCAGATTGGCAATGTATTTCCAATAATACATGACAAACATCCATGGTTATTACATCACAAAGCACCTCATCTTGATAGTTTCCTATCTTAATCTTTATTCTGCATTGTTCATTTACTAAAATATGATATCCTTTTTGTAACCATGTCTTTTATAAGGTGTAGGATGAACAAATGTTTTCAAACTCAATTTCTCAACCATTTAAAGAGATACTAAATTATTTGTGCTACCACCATCAATAATCACTTTATAACATTTACCTTTTCACTTGCAAGTGGTCTTAAACAAATATTTATTTTGTATCCGCTCTTTTATCTCCTTACTTGTCTTGAGAAATACATTTTCATTAGAAATTATGATCCTACAATTTCTTCATCTTCAATTTGTACAATCTGGTTAGTATGATCTCCATGCAGAAAATTTGGGCATTCATAAGATCCATGACCATATTCATTACATTTAAAACAATTAACCCAAAATATTCACCTTATGAATATGATGTCTTCTCCTGTATGAATGATCTTCTCTTGAACTTTGACTTGGAAGAATTACTTCTTTTCCATCAGAATTCTAGACTCGACTCTTGTCATGATGTTGTATTTTACCTTTGAAATACCTACTTCTTTCTTTTGGATACTGAATTTATTTCCTGGACAATTTTTCCTCTTCTTTGAGTGCAAGTTGATAGAATTCCTCCACTGTTCTGGGAGATAAAAAACTAATCTCATCATGGATTCTGAGATTTAAACCATTTAAATGCCTTGTAACCTTTTCCATATCTTCTTCTATACGATCTCCCCTTATAGTTAACTTGTAAAATTCCTCTGTATAAGCTTTCACATTCATTTATTTTTTTTCTCAAATTTTGAAGTCTTCTGAATAACTATGTGTAGTAATCCCTTGGCATGAATTTAGATTTCAACGTAGTTACCATTCTGTCCCATGATATAATATTTTGCTTTCCTCTCTTTATTCTAACATGTTAAACACTATCCTACCATAATGAGACATGTCCTTTCAATCTTGTAACAACAAACTTAACCTTTTGGTTATCTTCTACCTCCTCATGTTCAAAATACTTATCCATGGATGCAATCTAATCAATCAATTCTGCTACATTAAGACTTCCTTCATACATAGGAACTTCCAACTGAGCTTTTGAACTTACCTGCATGATTTCCTTTTAATGCTTTCTTCATATTTTCCTGTTCTTCTTTTAGTTACATATCCTCTAATGGTTCTTCTTCATCACTCATATCACCTACTTCAATTCATCTTCTTTGAGCTGTCTCTATGGTTTGCGAACATTTCTACGTGTTGCTGATGTCTTCCATTAATGATTTTTCTATTGGTTTCCTTCTCTAAACTATTCTAATACCTCTAATTTTAAGTGCCATCCTTGCAAGATTATTTTTCATAGCTTATCCTCTTTCTCAGATCACTAGTCCTTATCTTTTCTATGACACATCCTTTTGCTAATCCCTTCTTTTCATTGTCCTTTTCCAATGAGATTTATTGTGCTCACTTTATGTCTCTTCCTCTGTGATAAATATCTCACTTAGGTATTCCTCTGAACCTAGTTTGTTGGTATTTTTGGTCCTTTTTTACTTTGGACCTCCTCTTTGAGCTTTATTTTCTCATCACTCTCCACTATTCTAGCTTCGCTAGATTGAGGGATTCTTCTAGGAACCAACTTTTTCCCTTCAATCTTATGAATAACACAAATCATACATTCTTCAACAGCTTTGCAACATCTCTATTTCTTGTAACTTGTCTCTCACAATTTCTGTAGTATCTTTATCATCTCAACAACGCGTGCAAACAAAAAAATATGCAACTTTCTTCGAAAATATGGACCATCTACAACCAACAACAATATTCTTCAGGGTGTACAACACAACAATCAATTTTTCCAACTAAAACTTTTACAATGTCTTTTTCAGAGCATCTTCTGCTTTGATACCAAAATTGATGGTAGACCCCGACTGATCCAGGTTCTATCTATCTTCGATCTACAATCTCTTATAAATTCATGCCTAATTGATTTGAATACCTTGTATTCGAAATCTTGTACTCTATCCCGTATATTTATTCTATGCAACTACAAGAATGATGTTTTAATATTGTTCACGAAGGAGAAAGCTCATATAATGAAAAACACTTCTACCAACCTCGTGAGCTACAAACAACTAACATGTCATTTAACTGTGCACCAGAAAGTTAGGCCACCGATAATTTAAAGAAGTGAACTCATACCTTTCTCCATTCTGGTTGACGATCCGTCAACTAACAAACTTAATTCTATTAACTAGTAGTGAGAGATTCAATATCACCAAGCCATCAAAGTATAAAGACACCGACCCACAAGAACAATAAGCCACCGAGAATTTTTAAAATTTCGAACCCCAACCACCGGGGCACCAGAAACACTGGGTCACCGAGAGCACCGAACCACTAAGAATGTCTACCGGTCCTGGGGCACAATATAAATGTGCTCTCTTAAAATTCTCCCATTCTGGTTGCTAGAATTTTCATAGATGAACAATGTGCTATTCCCGTCACTTGCAGGTTCTGTTAACCGGCCACCATCCACCAGAGGGATTAAAGGACTTATTTATATGGATTTCAGTCCGGTCCAGTTATACTCCTCGTAAGCTTCAGAGTATTTTCTTATGGATTTAATATTGGTCTCTTTTACTTAATCTCGACGTTAATCTCCTCGTTCTCAACTTGAACTCCAAATTTCTGTTTCTAACCCCTCGATCTCGTTCAACTAACAACTGCTTCCTTTACTCCTCCATTTGGGATTATTCAAAAGTGAAGCAACAAGCGATCTCACAGTGGATAATAATATCGTTCACCCCTATCGCTCTTGAAAACTCAACCAATTAAAACTGATATCTGCACTCTGGCTCTCAATCCATATCAATTCGATAATAACGTATACATTCACACAGATGTCAAAGATCAATATAAAATATAAATATGATCAAACTACGTGTATATAACTTCAATGGAAATAATAAGAGAAAGGATAATATTACACAGTAAAATGGGTTTGCAACTTCCATTCTATTAAAACCTTGAATTTCCTTCTCTATACAATCCACACTGATCACACGCCCTCTACATGTTTTCTATATGAATCTTCTCTCCTATCTTCTTTCTATGATTCTCACACTTACATTATCTCATTTATACAATTACAAAGGATAATGAATTGAATCCTCAAGGATGGATTCATATCTTCCAAACTTAGATAAAATACTAACAAACTCTGGCTGGCCCTAAAACTATTCAACTTCTCTAACTTCATGCTAAAGAAAGCATTTTTTTTATATTACATGGCATTAAAAAAAATCCAACTCCCCTCTATGTGGACCATTATAGAACTCTTCTTGAATCTATTACAAACTTTAGAAAAATTACTATCGTACATGATGCTCTTGCATCAACTTGCACGGTGATGTGCATTGAGGACAATGCAAAAATAAGGGGGAGGGGAATGCCATACCCTGGTTTTGATCCCTGAATTAATAATGTATGTTTGTACATGATGAAATACCAATGAGTCTATCAATGTAGAAACTTTTGAATATTAATAATAAAAATACATCACCAACCGTAAATGGACAAGGACAAAGTGATAGATGGATATGATTCTACGAGAAAGGGGGGTAGCTAAGGGACTAGACAAAATTATTATATTTTATTAAACCCATCTTTGAATTAGTTGGGAAAAGTAATTACATGAGCTTCTTGGGGAAGAAACATGATGCATTGTGAGCAATCATATATTAACCATATTTTGATGGTTTTTGTAGGAATTCCTCATTCTTTCTTTCTCATTCATTCTTCTTAGAGAGAAGAGAATAAATTTATGGTAGAGAGACATTGCTAGTTGGTTGTATGCAAAGATTGGTTATTTTACAACAATGTAAGGATGATTAAGTGCATGGAAAAAATATAATTTTGAGGAAAACAATCCATAGTTGAAAATCTTAAGAGCTTTCAACAATAAAATTTCCTAACTAGACTGTATTGGATCCTTGGAAAGAAGTGGAATATATTGAGGGACTTGTTGAACACTCAATACACCCCCAACATTTTATGAGATTTTGGGGTACCACTTTGCTTTAATTTCATCCTTATATTTAGATTCTCTCATGGTCATGACTTATTTAAAGTTTTCTTTTGTTTTCTGCTCGTTTCGGTCAAGTCCCAGGCTTAAGATAAATTGGCACTAGAAGAGAGATAAGTCTAGATCGTTTAGATGCTGAAAAGGGGCCTCAACACTTAACATTTTTAAAGATTATCGAAACTCCTGACAATGCTTGACTTTTACTGATGCCCAAATGTCACCTATTAAGAGCATCGATGCCGATAAATGTCGGGCATCGTTTGTGACGATTGGAAGTTTATGCTAATACACTATCAAGCAAACGAATTCATCGATGCTAATGAGTATCGTCCATCGACGCCCAACTTCGAATATCACAAAATTATCTTAGGGAAAACGAATCCCCAATGCCGATAAGTGAAATTTTCCTCTAAATTACGGCTGTCCAATTCTAATGAGAAGACCATCCCAACCATTGACTCCTCGGGGTTGAATTCCATTCAATTCTGATGTAAGGTGAGGCCACAGAAGCATCCACCATGTCACTTTTAACATATCCGTCATCATGTGGATATTCGTATTTGCCACTTTGTTAGCCACATTGGCACTGGCATGTCATTAACTACAGAACACCCATACTGCCACGACACCTTGCCACGTCACCCAGATATTCCAATTCATCAAGTCATGTTATCAAGCCACATCAAGATCCACATCATCATGAGTAATTCACATCGGTCACTGAGACACTAGATATTTTGACAAAAAAAGGTCAAAGGAAGTAGTCAAGGTTTGAACTCGCTGACGCCAATGTTACATCGGTCATCAAAACAAAATAAGCACAGTTGCATTATGATCCATGAATTTTCAACCGCCGATCGTCAATAGCTTATCGACATCGATGAACCAAGACCAAGAAACTACATATTTCCACACATGAACAAGACCGCCGTTGACCCATTTCTGTACATATTTTGCATATCCGAGCAAGACACATTGGCCAAGGTAGGCCTCAAACTTCACACTGTACGATTTAAATGCCACATCAACATTCACGTACATTTACCACATGGATATTCGAAAATCCATCTCATCTTCCACGTCATTAGGATCACACTACCTTGACACATCAACTGAGCCACATCATGAAGCTATGTGAACCTGCACATCATCACTAACGGTCCGCAAGTTCATCGGTGCATAGGGAGTTTTTATGGTAAAAGAAGCAAAGGGAAGTAAACAAGGAAGTACATCACCGACGTCAATGTCATACCGACCGTCGACAAGAAACATACACAATTATGTAGACCTTATAAATTGTCAACTCCTCGATCACCAACAACTTGTTGGCATCGGTGAACCAAAACCTAAGACCAGCCTCTTCGACCTTCTAAAACCTTTATTGATGACCAATTATGGTATAAATAGCTGTAATCTAGGCCGTCCATGTGACACTCCTTTCCTCTTGTCATTCCACGATTTTGACCTACCCAAATTAGCCACGTCAGTTGAGGGGAGCCCTGAACTTCAAGCGACATGATGAGAATTCCATGCCAACACCTCAAAAAACTAACGATGAGAAATCACGCAAGTGTAAAACTAATTCACATAAGGATCGATGAATAAAAAATGACGTAAGTCATTCAAATCTTAGGCGAGGAGAATACCCCCGATCCCTGATCTTAGAAGTCATTACACGCCAACCCATCGTTGTTCAAAATTGCGACGTTGACGACATAATTAATTCCTGAATATGTGTAATGATTTTCCTACTCGACAATGGTAAATATGGATGGGATTAGCAGAAACAAACTATTTGAATTCAATTTGGCTTGTTCATTTTATCATTGTTTGCATAGAGCATTTGATGGTTTCGTGCTGTGAGGAATTCCTGAAGAACCAAGTGTTGTACTCATTCAAGCTAACTGTTGTCATATTTTCTGTCAATTCCAGGACTGGTAAGTGCTAAAGGACATACAACTCCATCTCTCTTAGGTATTTGGTTCTTATGATAAATATTTTCCTTTCGACGATGTTCGATAGATAGAGAACTCAATCAAGTTATTTTTGCAAGAAAAATGACTCCTTGAATACCAACAACTCGTCAGTCACCAAAAACACCGAAGGGGAAGAAGAAACTAGTTGGAGAGGCGTCTAGTCCTAATACTACCAAAGATTTGGAGTTTATGCCCAAGGTGGAACCTGTAACCAAAATGCCACAAAAGAAACTACCAACTCTGCTACCGCTCTACAAAGATACAAATACAAGTATAACAACCAAGGTACCTATGCCCACCTGGATTGAACTATACAATATAATTCACAATTATGATTTTCCAAAATTTACTCCACATAGCTATCCAAAAGTAATATTTCTGGATGACCATGTGTTTCAAAATATCAAATTATCATCCTTGTACATGGTATCTTCCATAACCTTGGGTTTACCCTGTGTAGAAACCTTGGAATGGATAATTAACCACACCAAGGCCGACAATTTCCTGATTAACGATGTTAATGATCAATGTGTTGGTGTTTTACTTCCAATGGAGGTCAACAAATATTGCAAACTCAGGGAGCCTGAAGTCAGGCTTAACACCAACTTCGTGGTCAAGTTATATGAACACCATAACACTAATCAATTGTTGGTGTCCTGGTGGAAGGAAGATAAGGAATTTGTGAATAGAGCCTCCGGGTGGTACAGTAATATAAGCCTTAGAGAACCATATATGTTCCTCATGGCCCAGATATGTTGGTTGTAAGAAGAAAAACATTTCTCCAAATTTTCGAAAGCCTGGATGCCCCTGGCATATATAATAGCAATATTTGGAAGTGTTTTCAATTGGGGTGCCATATTTCCAAAAAAATTAGTATTAGAGTTGAGAAAGCACATAAACCAAAAGTGGGAGAAATCCCCACCTTCTTTATGGCCTCCTACCTATTATATGCAGTGTATGCTAGAAATGTATTTCTAGGGCCGAGATTAAGCATACATGTCTCATAAGTTTGTGGGAGAATAGGTATAAGAAGTTTTATGCTGCAATTTGTGATGAATTTCTGGCTAGGAGTTTTTCATAATATTTAAACAGAATTGTCCAAGGCTCTTCGATGCAGCAAGAAAGGTCATATTTAGAGTAGGGCATTGGTACATGGAAGAGAAAAGTACTTACCTTAGGATTTTTGGAGTCACTGTTACACATTATTTTGGTCACTCTGATGATGACCCCATAAGCATGTGTTCAGGCTTCCAAAACAATCTTTCACATGAGGAAAATGACTGAGTTCTTCCCCTACAAGACACATTTTTAGAATGACGCCATAGGTTGACAGTGGTACACAGTGCATAAATCAATGATTTCCACAGGCTACTCTATGCCTAGCCTGTGGGATTTTCGCATGCTGCTATATAGGCAGGTTGTGACGATGCTTGAAGCTAAGAAAAGGAAGAAGTTTCACAAAGTTTCTAGAAGGAGAATCTTCTAGAATGTAAGGTGGCGTCTGTATGGTTGTGATCTCACTGGATTTTCTGATTTGGTGGGATCATCCTCATCCTAGTAACCACTTCACCTTCCCCTATATAATAATGGATTTCTCATGGAAAAGGTTAAGCAAGGTCAAACAATATTGAGCAAAGAATAGACTGAAGACTGTGTGAAGAATCCTAATACAATTGATGCTTGAGGCCTCCATTTTTCCATCAAGCCTTTGTGGATTATCTTCATGCAAATTCGGAGCAAGTGTATGTGTGTGTTGGAACAAAGGACCATCGAAAGGGAACTTGCGACATCAAGGCAATCTGGTTGTATCTTCCACTTTTACTTAATATGATACAACGAGATGTCTCTTTCCCATAAAATCATTAGTATTTTATTACATGACTCCTTGATCACATGTTTAGGTTTCCATTGAATCTATAATTGTTTCTTTCACTTTGGTTGGTTTGTGTCATTGCAGATCTGATCTCACAAGAGCACTGGAGCAAAGCAGGGACAACAGAGATATAAAGAAGCGATATATAAAGGTATGTCATACACTCCTTTGATGATAAATTCAATGGTAGCAACCTAGGGAAAGCGTCATGTCCTGTCTTGTTTTGTTCTAGATCCAGGTGGATCTAGGGAGATTAGTTTATGTCCACATTCACTGATTTATCCAATAACAAAATTGGTGACTCCACTAAGGATATGACTTGATTGTGTTTTTTTGTTTTCCATTTGCTCTTTACCTATTCTTTTCATTTGAAATCAGTCTCTGAGTATGTGGGAGATCCATCTAGACTTTATGGGTTTAAAAATCCACTTAGATCCTTTGCCCTTTTCTCATAATTTCTTGATTTACAAACACCTCCGCACTGTACCTTATACATAGCCTGCGGAAACCTCTAATTTCCGCACCCTGGTTGTTTTCTTCAGTGCGGGATTTTCGCACCCTATCCATTTCTGGCTTACGAAAACCATTAATTTCCGCACTGTGTTATGTTATCTGCCTGCGACGACGTCTGTGAAATTTTTTGAGTTGGGTCTTAGCCTCTGTTGATGCCCAGTTTTTTCTTTAACCAACTGGAAATGATTTTTAATGCCAACATATGACTTTTTTTCTGAACATTTGACTTGCTTTTGATTGGTTTTCGGAGATCAAACGACTCTCTTTGTCATTTTCCAGTTTTCATTTTTTATTTTTAAACAACAAGGGTATAATCTCTGAGCTTGTGTCTAAGTGCTTGTTTGATTAAAAATCTTGGATTGGATTTGAAATTTTGGAATTACGTTGTCTCTTCATTTGCGATTGAGGAAATACCTTCTCATCATTTTTTGTTTTTTTTCTTCATTGAAAGTTCGATTTGGGTGCTTGTTGAAGGTATAGATTTTCTTGGATTTCTTGTCTTTTCTCTTCCATGCCCTTGGTCTGATCTTAGAAAATAAAATTTTGAAGTTATCCATTCGTTGAATAAACACATATAAGAAAATTTATTGCATTTAAGAGAAGAGACCATTGAAGAACTTCATTGTTTATTGGTTGTTTGAAATTGCGTTCATTAAAAAAAAAAAAAGGAAATATATTTCGTAGTTTGCATTATTTCGGAAACACCTTCTCCCTATCGTAGATAGAATTCATTGAACGAAAATGTTCATCATTCATTTCTATTTGCATATTATTGGGTCAAGGTCATATACAACATTGGTTTCATTCCTTTCTCCCTCTTGAGTAACAACAACTTTTAAATATATTGCGAAAATCTAAAAATTTAACTAGTAATTTTTTCTAGGGCTCTTTTACACCAACATTAGCTAGGCTAGAACTTTGGAATAGGCAGTGAGACACACTCTCCAAAGCAAAAAACACACAATAGCATCTTGTGATAGGGAGTGTAAAATTCCATTTGCAACATTTTGTCCTAGGAATCCCTTCTCACACAAGGGTCAAACCTGAGGTCGCATTGAGATTAATAGAGTTACTCACCTTGCTTTGTTGGTCTCGGTTTAGAGATTGCGCATATTATGGGGGTCGCTTGAAGGTATACCCACAACGATGAGTGGAAGCCTCTCAATTTGATTTCAGGCTAGATACCCTGCTCTTGCGCGTGGATCAGACTATCGACTGTCTCCCCAGACATCATTGTTGTTTTTGGTAGCCTTAGTTGCCTATCTTCTTAGGGTCTTACACAAGGTGACTGTTTAGGGGCAAGTCTTCACGGTACTTGGAATCGACGTTGGCCAGTCTCACTCGGGCTCCTTGGAGGGTATACCCACGATTATGTGTGGGATATTGCACCGGAGTGTAAGTCCATTAAGCAGGTCGTCAATGTAAATTTTCCACCCTAACCCAGCCCCTTCTTGTCTTGACTTCACGACGTTGGATTTCATCACCAACTAGTGTCTTCAGAACAAGAAGGTTTTGTTTACTTGGTTTTTTTTCCTAGATTCTGCTAGCGAGTGTTGTTTGTTTACATAGTTGGCCATATATTTTTTCTGTAAAATTTTTGGTTCGGCCAACATTGACCCTCCATGCCATTCATGTAGGATGCAAGGAATACCTCTGGAAGACCCGGAAGTTTCCCAACCCTTTCTTCCTAACCCACTAGAGGACTCTCCTCAACATAATGAGATCTAGGGCTACATACCTTCGCAAGCGGAGAGAACTGACTCTTTACAAATTTTTTGAATCATTTTCGATTCTTTGGACGCTTTCTGCTTACCTCCTGGATATGAGAGACGTATTCTCTGACTCAACTCATCTGAAGAACTTGTTGTTGACACTTCTGGAATACCAGCTTAAGTCCTTGCTGGCATTAAAAATGAGGATCCTTTTTGGACCACTGACATATCTCGAACTCTGGCCTCTAGACAAAACCCTCCTGGCTTAGAGGCAGAAGCTGAGATACCTGTCATTTCTGAACCACCCAAAACATCTACTATGTTTACGATACCTTTATATAATTTTAACAGTACAACCTGTTATTTCTTCGTTGGTTCAGAGGCTGGTCCTAGCTCAACTATCCCTCTTCAGTAGGCCCATTCCACAATGGTCCCAAACACTCCGATTATCCCCACCGGGAACACGGTGGCTAGCCAACCTCCTATTGGTACACCGCATTCATCTAGACAAATCCCATCACTCCCTCTTGGGTATAATGCCTTGAATTCTTCTATCCCCATTCCTACCTAAGTTCCATCCAGAGCTTTTGGAGTCTTTACTCCTCCTGGGTATAATGCTGCTTCTAGTTCTATTATGACACCATCCCAGTTCCTCTCTAGAGGGTCTAATCCACCTTTTATAGGAGTATTCAGACCTAGTGGCTCTACTACCTTTGGAATTTCTAATCCGTTATTCACTTCTGGTTATCATATTCCTATTGGGGGACAATATAACCTAGGGGGGAAAACTCAATTTGGAGGTCAAACCCAAATTGGGGCATCATCCTCACCTGGAGGACAATCCCTGCACGAAGGATATAATCCACAATATGGACAGAACATCCTCAAATCACTAGCCCAGTATTGGAATCTTCTTATTCAAGGGAATCCACAATCGCCTGGGGGGAAACAACCTCAGGTTATCTCTTTTATACCCCCTAGTTCGGGCCAGTCATACCTCGGTTCTTCCAATCCCATTTGGGGTTCACATGTTCAACCTAGTGTCCCTCCCCAAGGGAACATCCCCAATCAGTACAACCGTGTGGCCTACCGGCCTCCGTACACATGCCCGAATCTGTTAGGACCTTCACCTCCCATACAAGCTGCTTATGGTCCTACTGGTCTACCGACAAGACTCCCTCCCAAAAGTTACCAGTATCCTCTTGTGAATAGAAAATTACCCTTTTTATCCACCTTGGATCTACCTGATTTGTCTAGAATCTTGAATGATCCTATCCTTCATTCTCCCCACTGGCCCATGATATTGGCCAAATTGCCGTCCAACATCCCAAATTTTGACGATAAATCAGGAGAGGATCCAAACAACTATGTCATGACTTTCCACCTTTAGTTTTCATCCAACTCTTTGATGGATGATTCCATTCGGTTACGACTCTTCCAACGAACTCTCACAGGTTCAGCTGCAAAGTGGTATATAGAACTACCATGAGGTTTCTTCACTGAAATCCATCGGTTCTCCTCCTCTTATTGAATCCCATAACATGCTTAAATCCTTTAATGGCTCTGGCTTTAAACCCTACAATGTTCTTCCTTCATTTTCTATTACGTTGGAAGGCAAATCAATCAACATTGAAGTTGAGGTCTTTGATGAACCTCTCGATTATAACCTTTTACTTGGCCGTAGATGGATTGATGCGATGCGCGTCATTATGTATACCCTTTTCCGTGTTTTACATTTTCCACATTAGGGAAAGGTCATCACTGTCGACCAACTAGCCTTTTTCAACTCTGACACCCATACTAGCAACGCCCCTTTTATCGCGAAGACACCTCTTGGGTATGAGAACGTTGGTGTGGGCCTACTTAAATATTCCACTCTAATGGGAACTTTCCTAATCCCACCTCCCGATGTTCCACCTCCTTTGGTTGCCTCAATCAACATGATTTCCACCTCGGTTTGCCAAACTCACCTATCTTTTGACCCCTCGATCATACCCGAACCTGGTGATTATCCTCGCTACGACAACCAAATGCCTTTAAGTCCGATTGAATCCGCCTATCAAGACATTCAATCGACAACCCCTTCTATCCCCTCTCTTGGTGATTCATCTCCTGACCCATTCCACGTCATTTTTCCCACATACGAGATGATTATGTCGGTTATGTCGATGGAATATTCCCCTTGGAATGATGGACATCATCATTCCATTCTATTCCTCGAACAACACACCATCGAGAGATACCAATGGATCTCGACTCCGTCAACCGTTGCTGTCATTTCCTTAGTTCTCGAGACATCACACGATGTGTTATATGAAGGGAACTTAAGCAATATTTCACCCACTATCCCCCTCGACATATCCATTAAACCTGGAGTTGTTGAAAATGTTCACATCGAAGATTCGTGCTCCATTGGCGAGGTTGTCGTGTATAAATCACTTTTTCAAGAGTTTCATGACATCTTCACTTGGAGCTATGAATAAATGTCGAGTATTGACCTGATATTGTTGTACACGAAATTAAGATGTACCCGAGCGTTAGAACCGTCCGACAGAGACTTCGTCCGGTCCACTCCCATAGAGCAGCTGCTATTAAGCTTGAGGTCGAAAAAATTCTTAAAGATGGATTTATTTATCCTCTAGCTTTAACTAATTGGGTATCCAATCTTGTTCCGGTTAACAAGAAACAAGGTATGATCCGTGTCTGCGTCGATTATCAGGATATAAATCAAGATTGTCCTAAGGACAACTTTCCCACCCCCTTCATTGACCAGATCGTCGACAAAAGATCCGGGAGTGAAATCTTCTCTTTAATGGACGATTTCTCTGGCTATAATCAAATCAACATCTTGCCCGCGGATCAACACAAAACCGCTTTTATTTGTCCTTGGGGCACCTTTGCGTACCAGAAACTACCCTTCGATTTAAAGAATGCCGGTGCAACTTTTCAACGTGCCATGTCTTATGATTTTCATGATAGTAAGCACATCGTACAACCATATCTAGATGACCTACCAGCACATTCCATGCATCGTAGTGACCATTTGGCACACCTATGAGCCATTTTCCTTCATTGTCAATTCTATCGTATACGCTTAAACCCACACAAATGTGTTTTCTGTTTGGAGTTCAGACGACTTCTAGGTTTTATCATGTCACGCCAGGGGATCATGGTTGATCCTTTGAAGGTCGAGGCAATCCTCAATCTCCCTCCTCCTTCTTCACTTCGCCAGCTTCAAAGTTTGCAAGGGAAGGCATAATATTTACGTCGTTTCATACCAAAATATGCTCAATTAACGCTCAGATTTACTCGACTACTCAAGAAATGTTTTGAGTTTGTATGGGATTCCACTGCCAATAAAGATTTCGAAGCTTTGAAACTGACTTTAACCCGTACCACCCGTACCCCATTATTTTTCCCACCCGATTATAGTCAAGATTACTTTCTTTATCTCGTTTCTTCAGACTCTACCATAGCCATGGTTCTAGTCCAAGAAGATGATTCACACGGTGAACATGTCATTTATTATTTGATTCGGAGTCTCATGACTACCGAAGCCAAATACTTACATGTTGAAAAAATGGCCTTCGCAGCTTTTCAAGCTGTCCAACGATTCTGTCACTATATATTACTACGCAAGACCACTGTAATTTTCGATGGCAACCCCATGCAACACATTCTTACACACCAATTGATAGGGGGAAAATACTCCAAATGGATAGTAATTCTCTAGGAGTTTGAATTATAATTTGAACGTGCTAAGTCTAAGAAATCCTTGGTGTTTGTCGAGCTAATATGTGACCTTCCCTGCACTGAGACAGAGAATGTAGCAGAGGACTATTTACCCGATGAATCCCTTTTTCTGATTAGTTCTGATGACCTTTGGTATGGGGATATCATTATCTATCTCCAAACTCAGACTTTCCAAACTGATTTGTCTAGCACTGATAGTCGTCGAATATGTTACCAAGCCTGTCAGTACATTATCCTCGGTGACACTCTTTATCGTCGTGGGGTTGACTCTGTTTTTTGATGATGTCTCACCTATGATGAAGCTGAGAAAGATTTGAATAAATGCCACTCTGGAGCATGTGGTGGTCACATGTCTGGGTAGTCTACTACCCAGAAGATCTTATAAGCAGGTTATTTTTGGCCTTCTTTATTTAAAGATTGTATTATTGTCGTCCAAAAATTCCATGCTTGCCAAACATACAACAACAAGATAAGATCACACCCCGCTCCTTTACACCCTGTAGTTTCCGTTGGACCTTTCATGAAATGGGGCCTTGATTTCATGACCCGTAACCCTCACTCAGCCGGGGGGCATGGATACATTATTGTATCCATATATCCTATGTGGCGTACATTATGTGGCGTGGTCCATATACATTATTTACCAAGGAATCCATTTCCTCTTTCATGCCTTGTTCCCACTTCCTTTTGGTGTCTACTTGCATTGCCTCTTCATAACATTCTGGTTCACCAGAGTCAGTCAACAATAAATAATACAATGAAGGAGAGTATCATTCAGGGGGTATACTTAACCTGGTAGATTTTCTAACAACACTTGCAGGTGTTTGAGGTACCTGCTTCTCCTGTTGTTGTACATTTTGATTTTCTAGTTCCTTTGGAATTTCTTTTTCAGTGATCTCATCAGGCACTGTGTATTCTTGTTTTTATTTTTCCCATTTCTTTCCCTGCAATTGATCTTTGTACATGACCTTCTCATTGAATATGACATCACTACTCCTAATGATTTTTTTATTTTTATAATCTCATAAGCGATAACCAAAATCATTAACACCATATCCAATAAAGGTACACTTCTTGGATTTTGCCTCAAGCTTTGTTCTATTTTCTTTATCAATAAGGACAAATGCTTCACAACCGAAAGTTTTCAAAAAAGAATAGTTTACCTTTTTTCCTGTCCATTCCTCCTCTGGAATTCTACCATCCAAAGAGCTTGAAGGTCCTCTGTTTATTAAGTAAACAAAAGTATCTACATCATTTGCCCAAAAATGTAAGGGCAAACCAACATGCAATCTCATACTCGCACACTAAATGATTGTCCTA
Organism: Picea engelmannii; assembly: GCA_009831015.1. Classification (NCBI taxonomy): domain Eukaryota; kingdom Viridiplantae; phylum Streptophyta; class Pinopsida; order Pinales; family Pinaceae; genus Picea; species Picea engelmannii. The sequence continues at coordinate 124,712 of ML793729.1, forward strand.
TTCATCCTTTCTGACACACCATTTTCTTGTGGTGTTCTTGGAACTGTCTTCTCTCTACGAATCCCATGGTATGAACAGTAATCATCAAACTCCTTGCTGCAATATTCACCTCCATTATCTGATCTGAGAAACTTCAAATTTTTTCCTGTCTCATTCTCAACCAAAGCTTTCCATTTCTTAAAAGTATCCAAAACATCATATTTTTGTCGAATGCAATAAACCCAAGTTTTTCTAGTTGCATCATCAATAAAAGTAATATAATAATGAGATCCACCAAGAGATGATACCTGAGCTAGTCTCCATACATCTGTATGCACAAGCTCTAACCTTTCACTCTTCTTTTCTTTTCCGACTCTGAGAAATCTGACTCTCTTCTGTTTTCCATAGACATAATGCTCACAGAAGTCCAAATCAATTTGTTTAATATATGGAAACAAATTTCTTTTGTGAGGTATCTACATCCCCTTCTCACTCATGTGTCCAAGCCTATGATGCCATAGTGTTGTATCCACTCCTGTAGATGCTAAAGAGATAGAAGAGTCAATATTACCAGTACATAAATACAATGTACCTACCTTCTCTCCTTTCACTATCACCAATGATCCTTTGATGACCTTCCACGTCTTCTCTGTAAATATGGATATACAAACTTCACTTGCCAACTGCCCTGTTGAAATTAGATTTTTCCTTAAATTTGGAACATGTCTTACCTCTTTCAACAACCATTGGTTTCCATTACGTTGCTTTATTTTTACCTTTCCCATTCCAACAATTTTGCATGGTGCATCATCACCCAAATGAACCTGTCCAAAATCACCTTGAACATAATCTAGAAAATGTTTCCTATGGGGTGTGTCATGAAATGAAGCCCCTAAATCTACTACCCAAGACTCATAAATATTATCTATAGAAAGAATCAAAGCATCTTGTAACACATCACCTGTTACATTTGCTTCCTGATTTCTCTCCTGATGTCCATCTCTTTGTTTCTTTAGAGCTCTGCAGTCTTTCTTCAGATGTCCTTTCTTCCCACAATTCCAACACTCTATCTTTCCAAGTCTGGATTTGGATCTTCCCTTCCTAGAATTTCCACGGTTCCCGAAACCCTTTCCTCTATCCTTTTGTCTTCCCCTGTTCTCCATGTTCAACGCATT
>ML793729.1:125915-136896 GCA_009831015.1 Picea engelmannii
TCTATCCTTTTGTCTTCCCCTGTTCTCCATGTTCAACGCATTTCCTGATGTCTCACCTGTGCTTTTCCGTCGCATTTCCTCACTAAGGATAACACCAACAACATCATCAAATTTTAAAGTATTTGAACCAGAGACAGAGTTACCTACAACCATGACCAAGCCGTTCCAGCTTTCTGGCAATGAGCACAAGATTAGAAGAGCCCTGACCTCATCATCAAAGTCCACTTTTACAGAACTTAGTTGATTAGTAACTGTATTAAAATCATTTAAATGATCTGCAACAGACCCACCTTCCGACATCTTCATATTAAATAATCTCTTCATTAGAAATACCTTATTGGACATCGAGGGTTTTTCATACAATTTGGCCAATGCATCCATCAAACCCTTCATTGTCTTTTCTTTGGAAATATTGAAAGCCACCAACGCTGCAAGGCTCAGTCCTATCATTCCTAGAGCCTTTTTGTCAAGAATCTCCCATTCTTCGTCCTTCGTATCCGCCGAATTCTTTTCTATTCTGCCCAATGGTAGGAATATATACTTTTGATATAAATAGTCTTCCATATGCATCTTCCATAACTGGTAGTTTTGGCCGTTAAATTTCTTGACCCCAAACTTTCCATCTTCCAACATTGCTCGCACTCGAACCAGGAACCCTCTTTTCCTGCGAGTTACCTTTCGCTCTGATACTAGTTGTTAGAAAAATAGGACCGCAGAGCAATAAAATAAAACAAATGCGGAAACAAAACACAAAAAATACACAATACAATAGAGACACATATTTACGTGGTTTACCTAGTGTGGGCTACATCCACCAGAGAAATTTCCAAGTCCTTCCTTTATTATTATCCAACATATGAAGGGATACAACCTACAACGAACCCACTGTAACTTCCTCTTCTTTCTCTCACAATCTCCTATCTTAGAATATAATATTCACTGTCAATCATAGCCGCAATACATTTCCCTCATAAAAGAGGGTTTCCTTCTAGGGAAAAAACCCTAACAAAATTTCTACCGTTAGATCTGCGACCTTATAATGAATGGTCCATATTTACAATGAAATTACAATATACATTTACAAGGCAATTTTTGCTTCGGGGGCTTCGCCCCCGAACCCCCTCTTGCCCCTAGACCCCCCAGTCGAGGGGATAGCCTCCTCACACCTCGCAGAGGGGGTACCCCCCCTCTGCACTCCCTTGCGTGGAAGAGTGTACATACTTCTGGGGTGTAAATACTTCATGGGGTATAAACACAACTGAAAGTAAAAGACCTCTGAATCAGGAAGATAATCAGGCTCCACAACCAACAAGTTTGATATTCAATTTAAGCTTTCTATACCTAATTTGTATCAATAGATAGTCGTATATATACGCAATACTATGGTACTATGAGTTGCTCAATAAATTCTAGATATCAAGTAGAAGATACAAGAGAAACACTACTCAATGACTAGCTAAACTCAAGATGAAAAAACAATATTCTAGCATAAAAAGATAAGGTTGTTGTAAAACAATTTCTGCAGAAAATTATATCAGCCTTATGTCTGTAACATTCAATGTATTAAAACAAGAAAATCAGCCATTGAAAACCCCTCAAACGTTTCCAAAATGTGCACTGGACCAAGAAGAATAAGTGTGCAAACTTTGAGAAAAATCCAATGGTTGATAAGAGAGTTATTCAATCAAATGAGTTAGGATTTTTGCAACCCTAATGGATGAATATGTAATTTTATAACAAAAACAAGAAGTATCCCCTTGATGGGGATTCCCTAGTGGTTGTGAGGTTCCCAAGGCACAAGGAATACAATCCACTTTGCAATAAGTAAAAATGACCAAAAATCACGTTTCCCAATGCAATATTTTATTTCTCCAATGAAATAATAAATGACTAGTGCTCTTAAAAATTGGGTTAATGGGGTCATGCAAAGAAAAAGCTAGAGAGGCTACCTCCTTGGGGGTGTAAACCCTTTTACTCCCCAAGGAAATTTTCTCTAGATAGGATTTAAGCTAAGAGGGTGTATGCCCTTATACTTCTCTTAGCAAACCCTTGTTCAACCAATAACATAAATCATAAAACGATGGAGACTATGGTGGGGGTGTATTGCCTTATACTTCCCACCTATATCCTAGCACAATAACCTTGACTTGAAACAAATTATAGAATGAATGTAAAGACCATACCAATTCAAGGAAAAACACCAAGATAATCCACCAAAATAGTAAGAGATACGTCTTCCAAGGATAGTGCATTACTTCCATCAACCATAACATCAATATATAACCATAAACAAGAGCTAAGATAGACAATTTTTCCAAAGGTAGAAAAAATTTCAGACCAATAGTTCTCACAAGAGGGAGAGTTATGTTAAAATGAGATCTCGTGATCTCTTATTTATACAAAATGTCAACAAGTTGACGTTTCCACATATTTAGGGGTAAACCACAAGACTAGGGGGTCAAAAACTCTAATATTTCCCCCTTTACAAAGAAATTAATTTAAAATTCACTTTTTCACATAAGAAAACCTTAATTTAGAAGGGCATCACCCCTTTAGGGGACGTTTTAGAACTAAAAAGAGGTCGTTGGTGATGGAGGAGAGTGGAGAGGCTTCCCAAAACCACATGTCAAGCATCAATACCAATTCCTTCATAATACCTTCAAAACATCCTTGTGCCAATGCATTTCACCTCACCACCAATCCCTAACCCCCTAGGTGACGTCATGCCTCTAGATGTGACATTTTTCCTTTCCTAGGAAAAACATTTTGCATGTGGGGGATAGGATGCATTGTCCAAGTCGTATTTAAGTTCTTCCAAGTTTGATATTTCTCATCCAGCATGCAGTCCCTTGGCATCCACCTGTGGGATTCAAGCCCCATGGAATCCCAAGCTAGGCTTTTTCTCCCAAATATATCCACCAACTAGGCCTTGCAAAGACAAATGAGCACTCCCTCCAAGGATCCAAGTCATAACATCATGATAAGTGAATCCAATCAATAAATGAGCCACCCAAGCATGTGCATCAAATATCACTATATCAAATAATTAATTTCTCAAAGACACTCTGTGACTTGTCAAGATTGAATATGGGAGGGTTGACGAGGTGTCCTATTGGGTAGATCTTTCCCTAGGTCAAGGAAAGTTTCCAAGAGATACCTCTCTAAACCATGTAAATTGTGTGAAGTGGTTGGGGTTAATACTCAATGGAATAGGGCTCATGAAATACAAGGGGCTCTAGTGTCTCATTCATGGGTGCCTTTGTAGAGGGTGTGTGGTACCTTCATTTGCAATGCACTTTTTCCAAGCCCATTATTTTGCATTCTTTTATTCTTTCATAATTTTAAGGAGAGGTTGAAGGTCACTTCCATGGCATGGTGACTAGATAATGGAAATGTCACCCACAAATACCCAGTTGAATTGAGAAGATTGGATCATGATGAGACTCCCTTTCTCTCAGCCATGCAACTGAGATCCATTACCATGTTTTGGTGACCATATGATGGCAATGTCATACCACTAGATATTTATGGATATGATAGGCCGGCTCATGATGAGAACTCCTATCCTTCAACTAACCTTTTAAGAATTCTTTATTATATTGTGGGTCCCCTTTACTCAAAGATAATCATTTCATTTGTTTCTTGGGTGATCCTTGGGAGAAGCATATGGAAGGTTCATATAAGGATTTTATATTTTACCCAACATCAATCCCTCTGGGCCTTCAACCCCTTCTTCCCATAGAATGAGGGACAACCCCTTCTTGGGTTAATACACCCTAAAATCCCAAGAGATAAGTAAATGGAGGGAAAACAAGATGAAAATTGGTAAGTATGGTTGCGACCAGTATGATGGCTCTTTAAGGGAGTTCCTAGTAGCAAACCCATCCCCAAGGAAGACCAATTACTAAGGCATAATGTCAACCAACAAGGTGAATCATGACAAAAGGCATAATTTCCAAGCATATATCATGAAATCTAGAGCAATATAAAATACAACATACTCAATTGGCTTAGCTATTGAAATGATTCTCACCATAATATTAACTTGTACTTCATGGAGCAAGGCTCATTTCCTTCTGGAAGCCAACTAATGTGGCGTGTTATCCCCTAGCCTAGAGATAACTAAGGAGATTATGTCTCGAGGCCCACAGGTCCTAGGCATGGAGTACCGAGAGCCATATTAACTTGATCTTGGACCTAGAGGGCCCATATTTCTTCTTCAATGCCTTCACCTTGTCAAAAACAACATAAACATCCATCCCATCGGCCTAGTCCTTCAACAAATGTGGGTCTTGTTCCATGAGGTAATGAGTCTAGGTATCATGGTATGTGTCACTCTGAATCTCAAAACATTTGAATATGTGCATTTAATTATTTTTACTTCTAACGTGTGCTTGGACCTTATGCCTTTCCACTTGTCCACACCTGGGGGGAATGACATGATGCCCTATCAAGTTGGTTCCCATAGGGGTTGAGTTTCCACTGGATGAGTTTAGGAAAGGTCATTTTCCATTCCGACCATAATTATCACTTTACATCCTTTTTCCCTCTCATCCATCCACTACACTGGTTCAGGCATTGGGTTTGCCAAGCTAGAAAAGGGTTGTACCTTACCTTGTGGGAAGAAGGGGATAAAGGCCCAGAGGGTAAAAGTAGTTAGAAAAAGATAAAAGAAAAAAGAACAAAACCTTAATATGCTTCTCCCAGGGATCCTTAAGAAAGCAATAAAAGGCTTCTCAACAAGAAACAAAGGGACCCATAAAATAATAAAATCAAGACCTAGTTGGAGGATAGGGGGTCTCATAATGAGCTAGCCTATTAGTTCCATGGAAATGTAGCGGTATGAAACTACCATTCAACTGGTCACCACACCAGGGTAGTGGCTCTTGGTGGCATAGCCAAGAGAAAGGGGGTCTCATCACGATCCAACTTTCTCATCTCCGTTAAATGCTTGTGGGTAACATTTTCACCACTGGTCACCACACCAGGGAAGTGTCCCCTAACTAGTATCTTGAAAGAAAAAATAATAAGATAAAAAGATAAAAAGTATTAAAGGGCTTGGAAAAATTTTCATCCACGACAAGGTGCAACTCACCCTCTTCAAAGGCACCCATAGGTAAGCATACATTTCCCTGTCATCACTACACCCATTTCTTAGACATACCTTACCACCTCATCCACTTACATGGCTTGGATTTTTATTCCCTTGGAAACATCCCATGTCCAATGAAAATTATCCCAATAGGACTTCATGGCGTCTTTTCTGAACTTGGCTTGTAGAATAGCATAATGTATTTGAGCAATTATTTGGGAAAAGGTGGTTTTATGCACATGTTTAAATAACTTGATTATTAGATGTGATTGACATTGCTATGATCCCTGTGGCTTATGAGCCCATGGAGGGCGTACTTTTTTTTTTGTAGGGCCACACTTGACGAATAGGTACAGATGGGGAGATGATTAGTTCAAACCTCCATCGGGATAAAATCCCACGAGATGGATGTTGAGACCCCAACTAGGGGCATAGACAGATCAGAGGTTTGTACAAAAGAGAGAGGAGGAAGTTCCACCAAAGACAGCTTGGCAAGCCTGGACCCATAGGTTTATTTCCCTCCCACATTGATTTAGGCCTTGGAAGGCCCATGATGTCATCTCTATGACCCATGACATCATCCATCGTTTGATGGACACTTTGGAGGCAGTTGTGTTCCAAGTGGCACGTGTGGCTTGATCCATAGGCCCTGGAGGCTAATGTTGCACTAGAAAGGCCTAACCTCACCCTAAAAGGGCATGGCGCCACCATTTATGCTTGATTTAGGGTTTTATTTTGTCATTTAATGTAAAAACTGGATATTACCTGTAAACTGGCCATGTCGGCCATTTTGACCTAATTTTGGTCATTGTAACTGTATAAATAATGGATTTTCCCTTGTATTTTTTCATCATAATTCACTCACACAAGTGTGAGGTCTGAAAATTTCTCCCTAATTAGGCTTAGTTGGATGAAATTTGGTGTGAACATCTTGAAGGAGGCTTGTTTTGGATTATTTTGGATTTTTTCTTAGAGGAAGTGTTCAACTAGAGTATTTGCTAGATGATTCTTGGTGGATGTAAGTAAATTTTCTGCAATTATTCTTCATTGAATGGTTATAGTTACATTTATCTTTCATTTATACTAAGATTATGAAATTTCTAGCTTAAAACCCTAGGAGGCTAAAGCACATGTTATTGTCCTTGCCTTAATAGATTTCACCTACTAGATTATGCTAAAAAGCCGATTTTCTTGAATCTTTTGCTAAAGGCCTTGCCATTGCAACACCCTAGCACCTTTTGCTTCTTCTAAGACATCATCTACTTCATCTTTGAACTAAATAAAGAGGAAAACTAATATGTCCTAGGGTTACCTACTTCCTAGTAGCCCTTTCCCCCCCTAGGGTTTGGTGATTGAAGCCTTGGGCTACCAACACTTCAATTATTGACCCCTATTTTCTTTAGTTCTCTCATTATCATTTGTTCTTTCAAGATTTTCCGCTTCCTAAAAGGACACCATTTACCGTAAAAAAGAATCGATCTAAGCATTACTATTGAGTGATTGAAAAAAACTACTATTAAAACCTATACCTTAATCTCTCTACTAACTACTCCTAACCTTAGAATAGTCTAATCTACTAACCTATTTTCTGCTGTTACTAAAGTAACTACAGCCATATATTGCAACACTAAAAACACCTAAAATCAATTGAAAAAGTTGATTAATACAGTGCCTTATTTGCTTCTGACAAATGCTAGTACTTTGATATTGATGAGTGATTATTCTTGGTCATTTTGGAGCCGTTTTAAGGCATTTACTGTGAAGCTATTGTATTATAAACATCGCTGCTATAAATTTCTGTTTGCGTCACCATATATCAAGTATTTCTTTTATTGATAAAGTCCATGGTTTTATGAATTACTAAAAGCAAGTTGTACTTGCAAAATATATCTTTTCTTGTTATTTTATTCTGGGAAGGTACATCTAAATTCTTTATTACTTCATGGGTTAAAACCCTGGGACTTTCTGATCAGTGTGATTTGTGAGATGAGACATTTTCATAGACATTTTCACTTTTTCCTTCTCAAACCCCTAGATCACTGGGGACATATCCCCTAGGACATCAACCCTAAATAGAAAGAGGCATCCTATTGAGGTGATAGTGATAGGATAATCTCTCGTTACACCAATTTTCCTTCCATTAACCTTTCCTTGGGATCAAAGTACAAATTGTGCGATAAAAATTTGGCGTCATTGACGGGGAATACTGATTCAGTTCTCCTCAAAGATGACACTTTTCGGTAAGCCTTTCCTCAAAATAATTTACTTTACAAATCTTACCTGGAGACTCCATTGAGGGTGATCCCCTCATCACTTTGATAATTTCAAGAAAATTGTCTCGCGACTCCACTAATGACAAAGCCAACTGTGACATCTGAATGGGACCCAAGAAATTTCAAACCCCTGGACATGAGTAAAATCCTGGGATACCCTAGGCAGATGCCCCCTAAGTAGGAAAATTGGCTCCCTAGATTCACTGGTAGTGATGGGGAGAGAGTCGACTATCACATGGGTGATTTCTGGGCTTTCTTTCAATTCCACCCTATCAGTGATGATGTTGAATATTTGGAAATGCATCTCTTCTTCGACACTCTTCATGGAAATGCTAGGAGGTGGTATGAAAACATCCTTGATGCTAGCATTTCATCTATGGAAAAATTGGAATAAACTTTTCTCAAAAGATGGGGCATTTAGCTGGAAGTAATCCCAATACTACTAAAAATACTCAAGCATATAAAAAAAAACTAAGAATGAAACTGTCAGACAATTCCAAGATAGGTTTGAGGACATACTATATCGAATTCCTTGAAGCCATTATCCTAAAGATGTTGGACACACCTACCACACTTAGAGGGGGGGATGAATGAGTGTGGGGCTCTTTTACCAAAACTTCCCTCTTTCACAAAACTTATTAGTTAGCATTTAAAATTTTACTCATTACTCATTGCTGTCATTTATAACTATTTATATGTGAACACACATCAACAACATATATCAACAATATATCATCAACAAGTCATCACCACAAGGAACACAAGATGTATGTACAATTTTATTTTTATTACAGACTACAATCCTTGGGTTTTTTTCCAACAACTGAATAGAGTACAACTCTACAAGAGCATCGACTCTATCATGCAAGACTCAACTTACACACTCAACACCAACTGAGATGAGGCAACAATCCTCAACAAATATTAATCTAAAATAGGTAGGCAGCCTGTCAGTAGTGTAGCCTGCATGTGTACGTGCCCTCACTCACTACAACCCGCATATGTACGCGACCAGGGTATACAATAGCCTATGTATACCTTCTCAGATATTAGGTTTTATCCTTCAAGATCAACTCATATCCTATGCAACCAATTTATCATTCTCTTCTATCTCTCACTGTCCAAACTGACCACCAGCCAGTCACAACACATCCAAGCTCTCCAATAGCTTACTCATGCTCCACAACCAATCAATATGAATGCTAACTCAATCATGTATAAGAAACTAGTATACCATAACAATCATGTCACAATTGAATCACAAGAGTATTTCTCATTCCATCAACCAACATAGACCACATCACAGCAGCCATACCAAGAATTCCCTAATAATTCACAACACAACAAGCTATACTATCCATCAAGACAATAATGTAATCATACCAGTGTCTCAGTGACAGATCCGAGCCCATAGAATGCAGATCTGGAACCTGCTTCAATCTTCAACAACTTGTCATCAGATCAACTACAAATATCCATGATTTTGTCCACTGTACGCTCCATGTACACTGAAATCCCACGTAATGTATGCACCCTGTACACAGACATCTTTTGTATACGCACCCTATACACAAACAACCCGCGTACGCACCAGAAAATATGGTTTTTCTATAATTTCAAGAATTTCCTCGTCATGATCTCAGAGTTGCTGAAACTTCAATGCATCTATGAGATCCTCCTCATTCTCTCTTTCTCAGAATATATCTTCAATCATGCTCAAGAGATCCACACCAAAATGCTCTCACAAGAAGCTCTCACAAGAAGCTCTCCATCAATACTCCAAAAGATATTCTCACAAGAAGCTCTCCATTGATCCACAAAAAGGTATGATTTGCAAGAGTCCATGGATATCTTATTTATAATTTCATCCTCTAGGTCACTTAACCCATTTCTAGGTCACTTAACCTATTTTCCTTATTTTAGGGTTAACCATTTTCCATAAATAGAAAGTTTTCCAATACTTTATCATTTAAATATTCCTTCTTGATTTTGTCACCTTACTTTATCATTTAAATAATTTTGTCACTTCTCTTTATTATTTAAATAATCCACCTTGACTTTGTCACTTTAATTTATCATTTAAATAATGATTTCTTCTTTTAGGTAACTTTGACTTCTTCGACATTGGGGGAATTCAAGCCTTCATATGAGGGTCCTCCAACTTCGTAAGGCCATAACTCTCAAACCGTGAGGAGTTATGTGACATTCCACATACCACCGGAAATGGTATGGCAAACACTATCAATCTAGGATAGTTTCACCAACAAATCATTGATGTTCGTATCATTATTCCACATACAAGCATGGGTCCTCCAACCATTCTTCTAGGATAACTCATTCCACAAAGCGTCTTCCTGTGAGAGATTTCACCATAAGGGGACCACTTTAGAGTCATCCATTTGTGCACCTTATCAATCATGATAAGACAATAATGAGTCATCTATACATGGCTCCAACAATGCATCATATACCAATGAAACCACATCAATCCATCTTTGTTAAGCCCTAATATTGGCTCATTACCCCTTAATTGGGGCATATTACATTAGTAATGTTATTTTGTTTATGTCAGCTTTATTCCATTAGTTGTAATTATACCTTCTAGTCTCCTATATATACCAAGGAGACATTTTCATTTGGAATCATCTTGTACTTGAACATTTAAGTGGGGTAAAAGGACGTTGCCCCCTCGAAGAGGCTTATTATATGAAATTCTCTCTTTTTCAAGGCATTGAGTACTTTTTCTGAGGTTTTTCTATGCTATATTGATATTTGGTTCTTAACATATGGTATCAGAGCTCAATGTCTTGGGGTTTCGCTGCTACATCTAAGAGAACTTGGTGTTTTAGATATAATTTTTTTTATACAATGTTTCAGAAGGAACGACTTGGAGGATATTTAGTAGATGGATCAAGGTACATTGGGTTAAAATTTCAGCTTCTTAGGCCTTATACTTTCGGAGATACAACCTATACAAGATAGGGTTCTGGAATCATCCTGAACTGAGTCATTGCGTAATTTTCGCTATAAACAATTTTCTGTAATGTTTCAGACCCTAAAATATGGAGGATATCCACAGACATTAGTAAGGTATATTTGGTAAAAATTTCAAATTCTGTGTCATCTTAAATTTGTAGATACACCCTGTGGAATATAGGGTATCTGACTAGTCCCATTGACTAGTCTCAAGAAGGTGTTCCCGGTAAAACAATCATAACTTCTTCCCAGAGTATCCAAATTGAGTGGGACTGGTTTCATTAGATAGTGGACAGTATGTAGTATTTCTAGTACGAGTTTCATATTTTTATATCAATTATTTTGTGTGGGGCACGCTATACAAGTGAGATCGCCTGGAAAGGCCAAAAATCAGCAATTTGTGGGGAAGTTATCATAAATTCCACTTGGTACTTCCAATTTTGATCAGACCTGTGGCATTACAGAGAAGAAATATCAGATAACTACATAATTTTTTTTTTCATACCCATAAGGGCCGAAACTTGGGAGATACAATAGAAGAAAGATTGTCTAGCAAAACCACCTCAAAATCAAGGTTCAAAAGTGATACTTGGCCAACATGCCACCCAAAAAGGGAACTTCTACACCAAATAAGCCTCCA
>ML793729.1:154715-168599 GCA_009831015.1 Picea engelmannii
TGGTGTAGAGTAACAATGGGCATTGCTGCCCTGGATTGTTGACTATATAATCCCTTGGACCCCTGGATGCAAAGAAAACAACAAGTGGGAGAATGTTGGGTATGTGTTATATTCTTTGCATGTGTGTGTGTGTGGGTGCGTTATATTTTTTGGGCGGTTTTTGCTATTTTTAGCGGATTTTGCTATTTTTAGCTGATTTGTAAATTAATCCCGGATTAAGGGATTAGGGTTTTGGTATCTACGGAATACCTAAAAACATTGTATATATTGTATGGCGAATGGTGAAATTCGAGATAATGAAAAAGAAAGGTTTTCCCGGTTGAGGGTTTCCAGTAAAGATCTCTGTGTATTCTGTGTATGAGCCATTGATTAATTTCTGTATTGCTTAAGAATATATATGCATTGCTTTACTTCGCAGGTTTAAAACTTACAGTAACCTTCCCCCCTATGGATCCAATACTAGCTATTCTCTTTCAGAAGCCAATACTCATATGGGTGCTTATCCCACTTATCACACCCCACCCATGTATCTTTCATTCGCCATGTCAGTTCCTTCGAACACTTTTTCCATGATAGGTCCTCAATTACCCCCAGGTCTTTCATATGGGGAGAATCAATTTTACAGTTTGGGATACCCTCTTTATGGGACCCCTTCACAAGGGGGAAACATATATCCTCACTCGAATAATCCTTATCCTACCTTGGTCTCTTTACATACCTCAATGACGATGCCCGTCCAAACCTCTTCGGACCATTCTGGCGTGAACCAACACCTTTTCGGGCTTGGGCAAGAGGTATACCAAGATCTTATCTGGCTTGCAATTTTTCAGAATCAATCTTTCCCCGGACCATGGAATCAAATTCCACCATCTATCACCAGACCAGTCACTGTCAGTCATACTGGTGCTCCATCGCCAACCTCTGCTAGTCATGTCGGAGATGGGTTGAATTCTTCTACAAAATATGTCAACAACTTGCCCCCAACCTCTACCAATTATGTTGGGGGCACCATTCTTTTCCCCCCGAATCATAGCCATGTCACATCTCCCACCTCTATTCATCATACAAGAGACGACTCTCTCTCCCTTGCTAGTTACATCGAGAGGCCTAGACGCCTCAGACATAAGCCTAAATTCCTTTGCAGGACTTTTGAAGGAAGTCACCTTAGTCATTTGTGTCCGATTACTGCCGAGATACCACAAGCGTGGGGCTCACCCAAGATCTCTTTAGATTCTAAGGCATCCATGGTTTCTCCTCACACAACTTCTCCCTTGATCATCTCGGTGGTTCCACTGACGCAATCCTCTCTTGACCTCACCCCCTTTTTCAAGGGTGAAGCGTCTCTTGCCCCCATTACTATGCATCCTCTCCAGCCTATGATTGAAGAAGTGGCCACACCAGTGAAATCTCTAGGCAACCCTACTCCCCCTGAAGAGAATGATGCACCTTTCAATCATGTCATCAACATTCCAAATCTTCTCCCTTCTGAATGAGAGAGATTTATTCTTCCCCCGAATGCTCTCCCTCCAAGTCCTGACGAGGTTCCCTTCGATTGGGATGACTTGATGGGACATCCCATCCACCCACCTATGTATTTTCCATTAAGAGACATTATTCAAACAATCATGAAGACTGTATCCTCCGTTAGAACCTTCTCCTCCTTGAATTGGAAAGCCTTAGGTTTTCCCAAGATTTTGTCATCTATCCGTGAGATACTGACTTTCCACATAAGACCGAGATGAGAGCCTTGGCCTCCCCCTTTACATGTTTATTAAGACATAAAAATGAGTCTTAATTAAGATCTTTTTCGACTCGTCTAAAAAACCAAAAATATTGTCGAGTGATTTGTCCCTTTCACACTCGTTAAAATTGGATTTGAAAGATCATGAGTCTTAGTTAAGTTCTTTTCTGACTAGTTATCAAAAATAGAAAAGATTGCCGAGTGAACTTGTCTTTTTCACACTCATAAATTGGATTTGAAAAGACGTCTATTTGGCACAAGTTTACCCCTTTTTCACACCAAATAGACTAAAATACATAAAAAAAGACATTTTTTGGCATTAATTTGTGATTGCATCTCATGCCCTTGCTTGCAGTATTGAGCCTTTAGCTGGTTCTCACTTTGCATTATAAACCATTTCCTAAGAAGTTTTTTCATCCTCAACCAAGCATTTCCTTGTTTATATCCTTCGCAATTTGACACCCTATACCCTGGAGGGAACATCACCCCGAGTGTCCATCTCCCGCATGCACTCCCCTGCATTGAGCATAGGTACGTTCCACTGCTGGAACTAGTTTTGCTTACTTGTGACACTCGTTCACTCCTATGTATCATAGAATTCATTTGTTATGAAAAAACAAAAAAATACGGGCGGGAAGGGAGTACTATATTGTAATTGGCAGCAGTTGTGTCTCCTTTGAACATAGTGTAGAATTCCTGCAGAAACCCTGATAGATCTAGAATTCTAGTTAAATTGAACACAAACAATTTGCTGATATTCAAGAGATGAGAGAAATTTTTTTCTCCATAAATCAGAGAATTATTTTAATAAAAAATGAATATACATGAGCAACCATCCTCAAAAAAGAAGAGAGGAGGTGAATATATAGAATTTCCAACATAGAAATTCTAGTCAAAAAAAGCTAGAAATAGCTAAAATAGGTGTCATAAGCTAAGGGAGACCACATAGTTCTACCTAGACCACTAAATATACATGTCACACACTCATTAGTGTCCACAAGAGTTAAGTGATGGGAATTAGCTCACTTAAGCTCACTTAACTGACAAGAGAAGCAGTTCCAATTCACTTAACTGACCCGAAATAGTAGTTACTAATAATAGTAATGGAAAAAATCATTAATTAAGGAATAAATATCTCAGTCAAAGAGGAGGTGTGAATTCCCCAATAATAGATGCGTTTTTCATGGGGGAGTTTGAATAAATCAAGAAAATCAAGAATAAATCAAGAAAATCAAGAACCGGGAGTTGAGTCTTGATCTAAAAATAGCAGTTTTCCCTAAAATCTAGGGACGAGGGGCCCTTCTTCTCTATGTGGCCAAATTAGGTGAAATAAAGTGTAAATGAATGTATTAACCAATATCTAGGAGTCTAATCTAGGTATAAACTAATGTAAGTTAGGGATATGCTCCAACACCCCCCCTTAAGCCTAACTGTAATGATAAAAAATTTGAGTCCGGACAACTTGGCCATTTCAGGTACTCATTACATAAAAGAATTCCTCATGAAAAGAGGAAAGAGGGAAAACCTAATGGAACCCCCCTCGCCCCCCCCCAAAAAAAAAGAGGGAAAAAAAGGCTGAGTGGCCAAAAGTGACCTACTCAGTTGTCTCCACCACTCCAAGCATAACTCTTAGTTCTAAAAATTTCTTTTCAGTGAAGGACTTGGTGAAGATGTTTGCAACCTCAGAGTGTGACTTTGGATCTGAACCAAGTGACATATAGAAATGTATGGGAAGAAAATTTTCTGTGGCAGCCAGGGCTTGAGGAGCCCCAAAAAACTGTGATCTATTTTTTCTTGTATCCGCAGGATCATCGACTAGTTCACTCGCATCTTGTAGGGTTTTCTTTGCCCAAGTTGGAAAATGAGTTGGAGAAGCCATGACCTGCTCCTCATCCTCTGTATCATACATGAAAGGATTCTCTAATTTCTATTCTAAAGTGCTCGAAGAAGTTTATGACTCCTCCTCATCAGTGACAACAAGCGGTTCCTCGGCAGGGTCTTCTGAAAAATCATGCAGTGATTCTTCTTCAAACTTCACACTTCGAGCTAGAATGAAATTTTCAGTGTGAGAGTCCAGAAATATATATCCTTTGACACCTTTAGGATATCCAACAAATATTCATTCAACACTTTGAGGCTCCAAAGCCTCCCTCTTATGTGTTGGAATGTGAGTCCATGCTCGTGAACCAAAAATACGAAAGTGCGACACTTTCAGTTTCTTACCGGTCCAACATTCAAAATGAGTGGTGAATTTGAGTGATTTGTGAGGAAATTGGTTCTGAATGTATGCTTCACAATGAATAGATTCAACCCATATCTTGGGATCTAATTATTTCGATTGTAGCATACAATTTTCCATCTCTTTTAAGGACCGGTTTTTCCTCTCCGCAACACCATTCTGTTATGGTGTATATGGCACTGTGTGTTGTAGTTGTATACTGATTGAAGGCTGATGGAATGGGCCCGTAATGTCACTGTGAATAATCCCAAGAGGTGAAGAATCTCTCTATTCCTTCCCTTTTTCAAAATTTTTCTCTGGATGCTTGCCAAGAATGCATCCTTGACATACACCGCTTGTGAATTTAATAGTTGGCAATCGTTCTACCATGTTTTCCTTGTTGAGTTGATGCAAGTACTTATAGTTTAGATGGCCAAATATTTCATGCCATAACCTGCTGATATCATTATATTGTGATAGAAATATAGTGCTAATAGATTTAGGAACAAAGTGGGAGAAGAAATACAAACAAGAACCGTGATCTGCAATTCCATGTGCAAGCTGTGAGCCTGTGGAAATGTCAGTAATCACTGTGGAGTTCGGAGTGAACTCCACCTTCCTTCTAGAGACAAAATGAGTGATCTGATATATCGAGAGAATATTTGTGGACAGTGAGGGTACATGAAGCACATTTTTGAAGCAGCCCCCTTCAATATCAACAATTCCTTCTCCACACACCTTTGCTGGTGTGGCATCTCCCAAGTAAATTGGGGATCTGGAGCTTTCTTCGATGGAGGAAAATTCATCTTTTGATGCAGCCATATGGTTCGATGCACCTGAATCAAGGATCCAAGCTGATGGAGTGGATGTGATAGCCATTAAATCATGACCATCTCGTTCTCTCCCTCCCATTCTGTTATCATCTTTCTTCTTTGCATTTTCGGGCACCGTGAGATTGTACTACTACAATTGCTTATCCATCTCATCGATAGTCTTCCTCATGCAATTTTATTCAGGATGAAAAAATTTGGAACAGTAGCTATAAATTTTTCTTTCCTTCTTCTTCTTCTTACCCTTAGGCTCAGAAGAGTTCTCTGAAGATTGTGCGAATCTCTCCTTCTTCGATTCAGGAAATTTACTCGTTCCTTTTTCCTTGTCTTTTCCATTGCTCTTTGGAGCATCAGTAGCCACAAGTGCTTGGTTCTTGGAACGATTTATGGCACCCATTTGGAATAACTTAGATTTCTCTTGAGTCAATTCTGCAATTAAATCATTCAATGGAGGCATTTTCCATTTTTTCTGAGTCAATTTAGATGCTTGAAAAGATGACACAAATACGGAATATTCAGGTCCTGGTTTCACGAGAATTGAAAGGATGAGTTGTTCTTCCCCTTTCATGACTCCACATGCATTAATTTCAATGAGGATGGATTTGAACTTGGTGAATATTTATTTCAGGTTTCTGAAATGAATTGGACTTAGGGATATGAGTTCATTCTCCAGTTGATGCACTCTCATTGCATCCTGCTTGCCGAATAGTCCTTCCAATGTGGTCCAGACCACATCTGGAGTAGTGGCTCCACTGACATGAAAGAGGAGATATCTGGAAATTGATAGGTATATCAGCCCAACTACTCCATATAATTTATTGAAATACTTTATCTTCTCTGCTGCAGCAGTCGGTTCTTTCTCCATTCCCATTCTTACCCGGTAAAGCCCTTTGCTTCGGAGGAGCAGAGAGATCTCTATCTTCCATTCGAAGTAATTGAAAGGATTTAGAACGAGTTTTGTGGGATGAGAGAGATGATCCATTGATTATTTCTACACCTCCTGATGATCTATACCTACAAATAAAACCATGTACAATCCACTAGATTCAATCTAGCTCTGATACCATGTAGAATTCCTGCAGAAACCTCGATAGATCTAGAATTCTAGTTAAATTGAACACAAACAATTTGCTGATATTCAAGAGATGAGAGAAATTTTTTTCTCCATAAATAAGAGAATTATGTTAATAAACAATGAATATACATGAGCAACCATTCTCAAAAAATAAGAGAGGAGGTGAATATATAGAATTTCCAACATAGAAATTCTAGGCAAAATAAGCTAGAAATAGCTAAAATAGGTGTCATAAGCTAAGGGAGACCACATAGTTCGACCTAGACCACTAAAGATACATGTCACACACTCATTAATGTCCACACGAGTTAAGTGATGTGCATTATCTCACTTAATCTCACTTAACTGACAAGAGAAGCAGTTCCAACTCACTTAACTGACCCAAAATAAGAGTTACTAATAATAGTAACGGAAAAAATAATTAATTAAGGAATACATATCTCACTCAAAGAGGAGGTGCACATTCCCCAATAATAGATGATTTTTTCATGGGGGAGTTGGAATAAATCATGAATAAATCAAGAAAATCAAGAATCGGGAGTTGAGTCTTGATCTAAAAATAGCAGTTTTCCCTAAAATCTAGGGATGAGGTGCCCTTCTTCTCTATGTGGACAAATTAGGTGAAATAAAGTGTAAATGAATGTATTTACCAAGATCTAGGAGTCTAATCTAGGTATAAACCAATGTAAGTTAGGGATATGCTCCAATACATAGCACAAAGTTATCGAGTCCTTGCATCATCATAATTTTGGGCTTATCATGGCCTTAGGAACCTGATCTAGTTACAAAGTTTTCTCTATTGACTAGTTACTCTTCCAGCCCCTATAGGGAACATTATTGACGCCTCCTGCATCTAATAGTCACATCATTGAGTCCATGCTGTCGGATTCCACCATGTCTCATGCTCTTGTTCAAAGGAAGTCTTTAAACATGTGTCGGTCACTCCTCAGAAATCTTGACTTTGCATGTTGGCCATACCCTCAGTTTCTATGCACCCTGGACCTAATTTCATCATTGGTAGGTCACCTTGAACCCAAAAATTGACACTTCATCATTGGTCATTGACTGGGTGGTTTCCCTTGTGTTCGACGACAAGACATCTATTCACACTTTGGGATTCATGCAGTGTCTTGGTTGCCATTAGCCTTATTGGTGGTTTTCTCACCTTTGTCAGAAGTTTTCATCATTGGCTTCTATTCAGAGGGTCTTTTTCATGTATCGCTTGCACTTGGTACATGCAAAAGAAGCACAGGGTTGTTGGTTCGTGAACATGTTCTTCATCTGATCTCCACCAAATCATGAAGCTCCTGCTTTGTTCCTCATACTGACTGATGAGAGATGCCTTAAGTCTCTCCTTTCAGCGGGTCTCTGTCCATCGACTTCAACTCATTTATTCTGGATATGAGACCTAGAGTTTTGTGAGTGTCTTGAGGCTTGTAGTCAATAGTGGCAAGCTCTCTCACCATTGACAGATGGGAATACATCAATGTCTCATGATCAATGGATTTCTTAAGTGTTCGACACCAACTCCTTTATTCGCACTTGTAGAAATGTACTCAGTTCCTTGATACCTACTTTCATTATTGGTAGGTTGTCTCATGTTTGTTAATGGTATACCTCAATGACCGGTAATCAAATGATGTCTCATCGTGTTCGACCTCAACTCCGTTTTTCACATGATGTAGACTTGCACCTTGGCAGATTGTGTAGAATACTTGAAGACATCACTATGTGGCCGCAACTTTCCTGAGCTGTTGCTTCTCTTTCATTGGACCAACACCTGTTCGACTTTAGTGATAATGGGAGATCAGATTGTACGTCATGGTATATAGATATATTCAGATTGATTTTGAGGCTGTTTTCACTGGGCCTTGATCGTGACTATGACCGCTTTTGGCATATAACCGCATTCATATTTGCCTATTCGTGGCCATGAAAACTTGTTTGGTATATTTTCCACATGGATCTGGATTTTATTCTTGGCAGCTATGTATGCAAAGTCAGTACATAATGTAATAAGCAATTGAGTTCGTCCAACTGGTTCTCTACCACTCCACTCCTGGGTTATTTATAATGTATTTTGGCCATCGCAGATACTCCTATTGACTCACACATTAGGGGGCATCTGTTATAGTGAGATTTTCCTCACCATTGCTATCTTGCACAGAGGGCCTTTTTCCATTTCCCTATGCAGTTTTGTCATCCCTTTTTGATGAATCCAGAGCCAAAAGTATACATTTTTCCACATATACACTCCCTATCAGTTATGCAAGATGTGTATACACTGGCTGCTCCACTACAACCCGTGTACATTAGGATTTGTGCCAGAAAATAAAAAATGAGGTCAGGTTTCCATGTCACGACAGAAGATCTCTGATCCTTGGTCTTCCACATACTGGAAACATTCCGACTCGGCCCTTCAGTTGCATTCTGAAGGCTATAAAAGAACAATTTCAAACTATGGAAAATAAGGGGAAATCATTCAACTTTGAGAGCAAAGTTACTATGGAGAAATTACTTCATATTGAGTCTGCATCCCTTTATCCCTCAAGTCTAAACATAGTGTTCAACCCCCAAGCTCTTTCCCTATTGTTGAGAGAACCTCATTGACTCTCTTCTATGAGCTTGCCTTTGGTGGAGGATTGAAGTGTTGGAGGCCCAGTTGGAAGGAACTTGGTTTCTTGGTTTCAAACCGTGCCGACAGAGAAGTCTGTAATGTTGTCACTTCTGCTGATCAATTATTAATAGAAATACTCCTTTCCCATCCTATTGGTATCTTGCAAATACATGATTATTATCCATGCGTGTGTTTGTATTTTTTATTAATGGATTATTCTATCTAATGTGCTAACCCCTTTATATCATCACTATATACTTTCTTTGCTCGTTTGTTAAGAACATATTTCAGGTATAAATCTTTGGGTCGAAGTGCTCAATGATGGAACATCATTGAACGTTGGATCAAGGTAGGCCTCTTTCTTGTCTTGCACATTAGTTTATATATTATATGCTAGAATTGAGTTGATTTATGTAGTCATAACTTTCTGTTGTGGTTTACCCTTGGCCATAGAGAGTTTTTCCCTTGTAACAAATTCGATCCTTCATATGTCGGTCCTCCAACTTCGTAAGGCCATAACTCTCAAACCATGACGAGTTATGTGACATTCTACATACCACTGGAAATGGTATGGAAAGCACTATCCATCTAGGATAATTTCACCAACAACTCATTGATATTCATCTCATTATTCCACATACAAGCATGGGTCCTCCAACCATTATTCTAGGATAACTCAATCCGTAAAGCATCTTCCCATGAGGGATTTCACCATAAGGGTACCAATTTGGAGTTCATCCATTTGTGCACCTTATCAATCATGATAAGACAATAATGAGTCATCTATACATGGCTCCAACAATGCATCATATACCAATGAAACCACATCGATCCATCTTCATCATGTATCAATGAAAACTCATTGATCCATCTTCATCATATCAATGAAAACTCATTGATCCATCTTCATCTATGCATTCTCATTAGGGACAATACATATTGCATTACATCAATCATCAATCAATCAATCCTTTGACATGAATCAATCACTTGACATCAATCAATCAAACCATTGGAATCAATGACAACATGATCCAAAAAAAGACAAGTACATCGTTCATCTCTATACCAATGCACTCTCAGTGCATCTAGGGTTTCCCGTAAGTAAAAAGGTCACAAGAACTCTCCATGAAGTTCATGACATGGATAAAATAATTGAGGAAAATATATCCTTGTCCCAGGAAATACACCTCTTTTCATCAAGCACTCTTTGTTTGGAGAAATTAATTTCCCATGATAAATTTACTGCTGATTTCAAAGAAGAGAGGGAACAAATAATCGACCAACAAGAGGATAAGGGGAAGGATATTGATGAGGTTTTCCAATCCCACAAGGAAGAGAAAAGGATTACTCATTATTCTACCAAGAATAATGAAGATGTGGTTGAGGAGCCAAAACTTGAGGATATCGAAAATGATGATGAATTATTGATGTGTCCTCATCCCTTTGATGAAGCCATCCAAAATCCCATTTTTCCTGCACAAGAATAAGAGGATGAGGTTAGTCACATTCCTTTTCAGGATTTTGATAATACTTTATTCTATGATTTAGAGAGAAGGATAAATGGAATAATCAGGCAAGGTAGATTCCCCTTGTTGTATAGTTGAATATGTAAGGGAAATTCATGAGGAAGAAACAATAATGCACGTTGTTTCATTCTATGAATTCACCCAATTCCTCAAATCTCCTACACAAGAAAAAATAAACACGGTGAGTTACCTTCGTTTCCAAAATTTTGATGATTCGTATTTTATGATTTGGAATGTGAAGAGGTCCTAGATGAGCCCTTGGATGCTTTAAATCTTTCATGTTATGATAAATATAGTGACATAGTCAATAATATTGATGAGTTCATACATGTTGGAAGGCATAAGTGGGATATGATTGGTTCTAATAAGGATCCCATTTACGACACTGAAGGTGATTTCCAGAAGTTTCCTTTGTGACTATCATATAAGGTTACTAATTTTGACAGTTGGAAACAAGGAGATGATATAATTATAGACACTTTCCAAACACCCACAAATGACCTGATCATTTTCAGTCATACCTTGAGTATTTTGATGAGTACTCCTTTGATCATTTAGATTTATTCTATGAAGAAAATTATCAACCATCGTTGTGATGAGATCTTAATAAGAGTGAAAAAGTTGCTTTCCTAAAGCAGGATACTTGTGATAAGACTTTCCACCTCCCTTTGATTACTTTACCTCACTATGTCACTGAGGGTATGGTTTGGAAACATGTCCCTTATACCAAGTCTTCTTTAGGACAAATCCTCCTTTTGGAATTTAAGATAAGGTTGAGTACCTTAATAAGAGGCTTATTATCACAGTCTTCCAGCTTCCCCTTAAGAAATTGTCGGTAATCCTTTAGGTTCTTCCTAGTCCCTTCTAGGGCCCCAAATTGTGAAGACGTCCGAGGTAGCCAATGTTCATATTATTTGGGTTAGTCTTTTGAACCTTTGACTTTTCACGATCCCTTCCTAAGATGGATTGAGACTTTCCTGAGAGTATGAATTGGCACCATTTTTTCCCTCCCACCCACCTCCATGAGATAGACTTTACGATTTCCAATGATACAATACATTTTCTAACTCATGCTATTTTTGTGCTTAACCTATCACTGCTTTGGTTTATGACGAAGAAAAGAGATATATATTGTGAGGCATTGTTAGGATGGTTTCAGTGGTTATTTGAATACACCTAGAATTCAACCGATAGGTAAGTAAAGATAAGTAGGTATGAATTTTCATTCATTGTATACACCATATGCATGCTAGAGTAGTTGTGTTTCCATTTGTATATATGATTCCTTACTTTCATTTTCTATACCATATATGAGCCAAGGGTGATATCACCATCCCAAATGATTACTGATAATTTTTTTTGAGATCAAGAAAGTCACAGGTCATTCCAAAGATGTTGAGGTTCTCATGCACTCTACGGTGAGCACATGTCCCCGAGTTGGAGCGAGATGTTATCCCCTAGCCTAGGGATAACTAAGGATATTATGTCTCAAGGCCCACAGGTCCTCGACATGGAGTATCGAGAGCCATATTGACTTGAGCCTAGACCTGGAGGGCCCATATTTCTTCTTCAATGCCTCCACCTTATCAGTAGAAACAACATCCATCCCATCGACATGGTCCTTCAACAATAACGGGTCTTGCTCCATGAGGTAATGAGTTTGATTATCATGGTATGTGTCACTCTAATTCTCAAAATATTTGAATATGTGCATTTAATTCTTTTTACTTCTAATGTGTTCTTGGAACTTATGCCTTTCCACTGGTCCACACCTAGGGGGAATGATAGGATGCCCTAGCAAGTTGGTTCCCATAGGGTTTGAGTTTCCACTGGGTGAGTTCATGAAAGGTCATCATCCATTTCCACCATACTTATCACTCTCCATCCTTTTTCCCTCTCATCCATCCCCTACATTTGTTCAGGCATTGGGTTTTCCAAGCTAGCAAAGGGTTGTACCTTACCTTGTGGGAAGAAGGGGCTAAAGGCCTAGAGGGTAAAAGTAGCTTGAAAAAGATAAAATCCAAAAGAAAAAAACCTTTAGATGCTTCTCCCAGGGATCCTTGAGAAATCAACAAAAGGATTCTCAACAAGAAACAGAGGGACCCATAAAATAATAAAATCAAGACCTAGTTGGAGGATAGGGGGTCTCATCATGAGCCAGCCTATTAGGTCCATGGGAATGTAGAGGTATGACACTACCATTCAGTTGGTCACCATTCTAGGGTAGTGTCTCTTGGTGGCATAGACAAGAGAAAGGGGGTCTCATCACGAGCCAACCTTCTCATATCCATGAAATGCTTGTGGGTAACATTGTCACCACTGGTCACCACATCAGGGAAGTGTCCCCTTACTAGTCTCTTGAAAGAAAAATAAATAAGATAAAAATATAAAAGGCAATAAAGGGATTGGAAACATTTGCATCCATGAATAGGTGCATCTCACCCTCTTCAGAGGCACCCACATGTAAGCCATACATTTCCCTGTCATCATTGCACCCATTGCTCAAACATCCCTTACCACCTCATCCACTTACATGCCTTGGATTTTTCTTCACCTGGAAGCATCCCACGTCCAAGAAAAATTAGCCCAATAGGACCTCCTGGCATCCTCTCCAAACTTGGCTTGTATAATTGCATAATGTATTTGAGCACTTGCCTGGGAAAAGGGGGTTTTATGCACATGTATAAATAACTTGATTATTAGATGTGGTTGACATTGCTATGATCCCTGTGACTTATGATCCCATGGAGGGCGTACTTGTTTTTGTTGCAGGGCCACACCTGATGGACATATACACATGGAGAGATGATTATTTCAGACCTCCATAGGGATAAAATCCCACCAGATGGATGTTGAGACCGCAGCCAAGGGTAGAGACATATCATAGGTTTGCACCAAAGAGAGTGGAGGACGTTCCACTAGAGACATCTTGGCAGGCTTGGACCTAGGGGGGTCTTTCCCTCCCACATTGATGTAGGCCTTGGAAGGCCCATGATGTCACCTCTGTGATCCATGATGTCACCCAACATTTGATGGACACTTTAGAGGTAGTTGTGTGCAAAGTGGCACATGTGGCTTGATCCAGAGGCCTTGAAAGGCCTAACATTTTTTTCCTGGAGGCCAACGTTGCACTAAAAAGGCCTAACATTACCCTAAAAGGGAATGATGTCACTATTTTTGCTTGATTTAAGGTTTTATTTTGTCATTTAATGTAAAAACTAGATATTACATGTAAATTGGCCATGTCGGCCTTTTTGACCTAATTCTGGTCATTGTAACTGTATAAATAAGGGATTTTCCCTTGTATATTTTCATCATCTTTCTCTCACACAAGTGTGAGATATGAAATTTGCGCCCTAATTAGGATAAGTTGGATGAAATTTTGTGTGCACTTCTTGAAGGAGGCTTATTTTGGATTATTTTCACATTTTTCTTGGTGGAAGTGTTCAACTAGAGTATTTTCTAGATGATTCTTGGCGGATGTAAGTAACTTTTCTGCAATTCTTCTTCATTGAATGGTTATAATTACATTTTTCTTGAATTTATACTAATATTATGAAATGTTTATCTTAAATCCATAGGAGGCTAAAGCACATGTTATTGTCCTCGCCTTAATAGCTTTCACCTACTAGATTATACTAGAAAGCTGATTTTATTGAAGCTTTTGGTAAGGGATGTTTGCACTCTTTTCGTCGATGTGTGAGCAAAAAGTGAGTGCTTACATGCCTAGCTGGGCTCTGCTAGTCATGACAGCTGTATGTAAAGAGGTTAGAAAGAAAACAATAGAGCTATTAACAAGAATTAAATAAAAACTAAATAAAAACATGAGCATGGAAATAAAAATAAAAACAAATGAAAGTGGACTAATGTCACC
>ML793729.1:180742-252909 GCA_009831015.1 Picea engelmannii
AATTTTTTAGCCAATTTTGTATAGTTTTGGCCCTTTTGTTGTGCTGTGGAGTTAATCCTTGTGCCATGAATGACTGTTTTTCTGTGCTGATGATGCGGAGTTCTTGTCGCCCTGTGCGGACGAAATTTCAGTGATAACAAGGGCCTTGCCATTGCAACACCAAAGCACATGTTTCTTCATCTAAGCCATCATATACTTCATCTTTGAACTAAATAAGGAGGAAAACTACTAGGAAATAGGGTTACCTACTTCCTAGTATCCTTTTCCCCCCCTAGGGTTTGGTGATTGAAGCCTTGGGCTACCAACACTTCAATTATTGACCCCTCTTGTCTCTAGTCCTCTCATTATCATTTGTTCCTTCAAGATTTTCTATTGCCTAAAAAGACTCCATTTACCCTAAAAAAGCATTGATCTAAGCCTTACTATTGAGTGATTGACAAAAACTACTATAAAAACCTATACCTTAAGCTCTCTACTAACTACTCCTAACCTTAGAATAGTCTAATCTACTAACCTATTTTTTTTTTTTACTAAAGTAATCTACATCCATATATTGAAGCACTAAAAGTGACTAAAATAAATTGAAAAAGTTGATTAATACACTACCTTATTTGCTTCTGACAAATGATAGTACTTTGATATTGATGAGTGATTATTCTTGGTCATTTTGAAGCCATTTTAAGGCATTTACTGTGAAGCTGTTGTATTATAAACATTGCTGCTATAAACTTATGTTTTCTTCACCATATATCAACTATTGATTTTATTGATAAAGTCCATGGTTTTATGAAGTACTAACAACAAGTTGTACTTGCAAAAGATATATTTTCTTGTTGTTTTGTTCTGGGAAGGTACATCTAAATTCTCTATTACTTCATTGGTTAAAACCATGGGACTTTCTGATTAGTGTGACCTGTGAGAGGGGGAATTTTCATAGACATTTTCACTTTTTCCTTCTCAAAATCCCAGGTCACCGGGGACATCTCCCCTAGGCCATAAACCCTAAATAGAAAGAGGCATCCTATTGAGGTGAGAGTGATAGGATAACCTCCCGTTACGACAATTTTCCTTCCATTAACCTTTCCTTGGGATCAAAGTAAAAATTGTGCGATAACATTTTGGCACCATTGTTGGGGAACACTGAGTCAATTATCCTCAAAGATGACACTTCTCGGTAATCCTTTCCTCAAAATCCTTTACTTTATAAATCTTACCTGGCGACTCCATTGAGGGTGATCCCCTCATCCCTTTGATAATTTCAAGAAAATTATCTGGCAACTCCACTAATGTCAAAGCCAACCATGGCCTCTCAATGGGACCCGAGAAATTTTAAACCCTTGGACATTAGTAAAATCCCATGATACCCTAGGCAGATGCCCCCTATTGATGATTAAAATCACAATGGAATTTTTTCCGCAAAGTGTTGCTAAAGTCTATTATTATTAAAGCTAAATAATACTAGTAGGTGGGACCCCCTTGTAGATTGGAGATCAGGTATGGTGCTTATTTGATGTTGTGTTACTGTTCGACACTTCTTACATGGTGATATAATATTGTTTTATCACTGCTATATGTTATTGGATCTATTACTAAGAGACCTGCAAAATAAACATGTTAGCAATATATGAGCAATGGGAAAGAAATGAAAAGAAATGTTACAAATGCAAAGGGATCTAAATCTGCAAATATACTATACTACATGCATGAAAGGTTAAAATGATTATGGTAAAATCCTAGTTAGCAATTTAATGGTTATGCGATTTGATTGAGTTATATGGTTAATGTGCATATGGTATATTTTGGAAGGATAGGATGTGGGTAGCACATTTGACCAAGTGATACATGCTAATGGTTATGCGATTTGTTGAGTTATATGGAACGTGGTTGGTTATGTTATGTCATAAGCTAGAAATGTGATATGGTCACGCTATTGGCTTTTAATGGGTGATGGTTTTGATACATGGTTTGATTAATTGTAATAATGGAAAGCACGCTAGCATGTACTAAATAATTAATGGACTGTGAATGGAGGCAATGTGCATTTACTGCATGTCACCCTTACTCCTTCATTGGCCACCACCCTAATCGGGCTATTGTTCAACTTTGTTGCTGTGGTTATGATCCGACTTCCTAGCAGAGAGGAATCGCTCGACCAACTTACATTTAAAGTGATTGTGTTACATGTATGTCTTTTTTTTGGCCATCCATGAGTCTGATCTATTTATGAAATGGATATTGGCTCGAATGTATGGGTTGTTCTTTCCTTAAGTATTGCGACTGTGTAGACTTGTGATTTTGGAATGAATTGTTGGTGGCTTTCTCTGTGATAATGTCTGAAGATACAATGTATTGGGTCGTTCTGAGTATTAGCAGCCATAAAGGCTCTCTGTCATCCTTGCCATTTTAATGAAGGGTTCCATTTGGTCTAACCTAGAGGACCGCTTTCTCACATTATATCACCATACCTAGTCTTGGATTTTATGGGGTTTAATGGGTTTGAAACGCTTGGTCTCGCTGCACATTATTTACTTGGGAATTGGGTTGTTCATTCTTTTATTGGTCATGCAATGGGTTATATTTCTTATTCTAGGCCCCGTTTTCACCTCAACATTATAGTTGGTTGGTTTGAGATCCACAAGGTTTATACCCCGCGTGTGTTAAGTATCATTACCAGTCTGAATTGGAGCCTTACTCCTTAGTTCATAACCTATCCTGTCGTGGGATTTGTCACATGTCCACGAAACGAATTGTTGTTTTCTCTGTGTGTGCACCATTGGTCTCAGAGGTTTCCACCATTGAGAGGATTCAACTCTAGCATCCCTGTGTTGGTCCATAGAACAAACCCTCAACTCCTCAAGCCTGAGGGTTGATAAAGAAGACCGTTGTGGCCTGTCAGGTTTATTGTTGGTTGTTATGGATTGGTGTAGTGTTGATTACTGGCTCGCCCTGTTGATTGTATGATAGTGGTGTTGGTTTCGACATCTAGTCACAACAATTATTTTATTGTATAGATAAGCCCAACATGGTTAATTAGAATGAATTGTTAAATCAAATGCACAGTTGTTGCCTCCTTGTGTTTATTGAATGGATAAACCAACACTATTTAAAATTGATTAAGGCACAATGACGCTTCACGCTTGATGTATTGGTATGAGTGGTGTTCCTAAACATGAATCAATGTTTACTGTAAATATGTGGACAAATGATTATTGAAATCAGGGTGCTTATGGAATTTCCACCCACTATATACGTTATGGTTATTTGATTGTGTCTTCAAGAATGGGAACAAGTTTTTACACAGTATGATTTTCTACAATTTGATTGATTTGAGCAATTTTGTTGACATCTCCTTGTGTTGGATTGATAACTCGGCACGATAGATTGAGTTAATGATACTGTGATTGTGTGTTTAAAATTTTAAAATGAGAATGTTGCAATTGTGGTGATTATGGCATAATTGTCCAATGTGTTGTTATGAATATTAATTGATTGTGCCATTGGGAAGGCTCATGGGTTTATGAACAATGGCATGTTGTAATTTGATCGATTGTGTTGTAAAATCGGGCCTGCTGTTGATGCCTCGTTATATTGGACAGATAACCCAACATTTTGAATGTTTAAAGTCAAAGAAAATTGGAATCATTCAGTCACATAAATACGCGTGCATTTCGTTGAATGGTTTTGTGTATCCCACAACATAGTGTGAGTTGAAGTGGTAATTGTTGCCTGTGTGTTTTAATGACAAGTTAGGATCTTGAAATCTCAGTATAAATGGTGGTGTCGACTATCCACTCTGAATGTTTAATGAATGTCATGCATTTTAACAATGACAGACATGATTGCAACAACAATATAACTTCATTGCATTTTTGAAACTTGACTTTTGAGTTGTATTTGATGATTGAAGTGATGTGTGGGCAATGGTTTATTTTGATGATTAACATAGCAGAAATGATTACTATTTATACATTTGGGAATTGTTATAAAATTTTAATTGAGTAAATAAGAGGAACGGTACTCCCCTACAGATCGTTGTGGAACACAGACTATTTGGTTTGACAACACTATGTCAAATATTTGATTACAATGAATAAGTTGATGCACATAATTGTTTGAACTTTACACAATAATTGTTTTGGGTCTCATTGGTCATTTGGTTAAGGTAGTTCTATTTACAGAATGGTTATGTATCACTTGATTAATTTTATGAACAATAATCACTCTTTTTCCCTACCATTATTTAACTTTCCGCTAATTACAACCCCCTCACCTTCCCACATTCATTTTTCACTCCCTGTTATAAAATTGATTACAATCAAGAAATTTTTTGTGTTGAAGCAATTGGAAGTAGCATTGTCTTGGTTGGATTACAGTGATTTTTTCTTTGGTTTGCATTACATTTGATTGTTTGTTGTCTTTGAGCAGTAACTGTTTTCTTTCCCCCCTCATTATATCATGTTTCTCTCAATACAAACCTCTCGCATATCCTAGAACCCTTTGTTCACTCCCTGCTCATTGGAAAACAGTTTAACAATTTGTATGGATTAGATTGCATGATTTTGATACGTTGTTGAGCCAAAGTCTATTTCATATTTTTAAAAGAGTTGTCATGTATAGTTATTTAAAAGACTATTTTCTAATCAATCATGCATGCAGGAACGAGGTTTTTCAGTCGAGGTATCCATGGCAGAGGAAACAAAGGGAGAGGTAATTGGAACAGAGGCCCAAGAAGGACAAGGTTATCCATACATTTTGACGCTAACTCACAAGAGTTAGGCCAATTGTTTCAGGCCATATTTTTCAATTGGATTGGGCAAGGAGTAGTCCAACCTAGGCTGGAAAGGCCCCCCTTCCAAGTTCCGCAAGCCCCTGATATTCTTGTGCCCCCTCATGTCTCATTGCAACCCAAGGTTCCTGAAAATGATTGATGGCAAGAGATTGTCCATACGACAGTCACCCAACATCGTGGCTGGCCCAATTTGTCTTTACCTGCTCCTCCACCTAAAAACCAAATTGTCCAAGACGCCCCTGACCACTCGCCAGTGAAATCCTCCCATGCTATCAAGAGATTGAAAATTGAGGCCCACCATGCCCTTGACAAAGGAAAAGCCATTGCTTCCCCTTCCTCACCCTCCAATGGCTTTGGAAAATACGTGTCTTCCCAGATTCATTTGAGTGACGATTGTTCTCACGTGATCAACGAGATTAGGCCTAAAGGCTCAGCGCAACCAAAGGAAAATTTAGGAAAATCGAAGCGTGATAGCAACAATCAAGGAAAGATTGCATACCAGAGTGGGAAATATGGTTTTTGAGTTTTTTTTATTTTATCTATTGTTGATGACAATTGACTTCAGGAATTGTTTGGACAACATGTTTTATTTTGGATATATGAGTAATATTTTTTGAAAATAATTTCAAATATCATGAGCTAAATTGTCAAATGTGAATATGTGGATGGGAGTCACAAGGAGGTGTGTTTTTCTTAACTAAATAGTTATGTTATGATTGTTATGAGCTAATGGGAGTCACAAGGGGTCCCACCTACTAGTTATTATTTAGTTATAACCCTTATTATGATTATTACTTTTCCCCCTAACTAAAATTTGGTTGGGTCTTTTAACTAATTTAACTAATGAGTCGGTTCAACTACTTCAACCAATTCTAATTTGTTTAAAAGAAAAAATAAAGGGAGGAAAAGGAGGAGGATAGAAGCATGAGCATACTAAGGTTTTCTCTTTGAGTTTATGTTGAGATAGTTCAGTTTTCATTCATTCATTTAGTCATCACAAGCCTAATTCTCTTTTATGATAGTAGGGTCTTATTGTAGACAACAATATTCAGGGTTGAATTACATCATTCCGACTTTTTTTCCAGAGGTGTTCATCTATATTTGATAGTCTGTGTAAACTTGTCTGTTTGTGAATTAGTTTTCATGACTGATAAAGGCTATTGTGAAGAGTCAAGTGGAAAACAATCTGTGGCAAGCTTATCCATCTTTTAGAGTTCAATTTTGGTTTTCTGTCAGAGGCCCTTTTGTATGTTCCATTGGGGATATCTAAGTTTGACTTTGGTCCAAAATTTATGTATGAGATTTTGTAAAGAAAATGTCTCTTTGGTGAATTTGAATGAAATAAAGGATTGGTTTATGTATCATCTGTCTTGATTATCATCTTGGTGACTTTACTTCTATATTTACATTTATTTTAGAAATTAATATGTTCAGAAAATTGCATAAAAAGTAAATTTTCAGCAATCTTTTATTGATAAAATACTAGCCTAAGCACTCGTAATTAATACTTGTGAGTTAGTATGTTATTTTTGTTGGCTATAAACATAGGGTGAGATTCTCGTTTATTTTTCTTTAGCCAAACAAAATATGAAAATGATTGAGTAAGATCATTTCATATCTTTTCCTCAACATTTATTTGGCGACCATACTGGGGAGATCTTCGATATCTCTCTGGTTAATTTTTATACTTGATTTTCATCGATACATGTTTCTTTTTCTGATATTGATTCTTTGACTACTTTATTCTTAATGACTGTTCTTGTTGCAAGGTAGCCCAATATTGAGCCTAATCTTGAAGATCATACCAACATTGATTTGAATTTGTTTAATACCATCTTAGACATTGCCAATACCCGTGCTGATCTTAATCATTCTTGGGCAACAATTGAACGAGATATTAGGGCTTAAGAACAATTGGAAGCTAGACGTAGACAACCTAGAAATCAACAGTGACCCTTTTTGTTTCTTCAATTTTTGGCCTTTCTTTCATGTCTTTAGATTCTCGTGCTTCTATAAGAAGAAGAGGCTTGTCACCTGAAATCAATCCTATTGCTGAAATAGGAAGAAGAAACGTTGTGTTATCTAACCAACAAATTGATCTAAGGATAACTTTATCTGATTCATCCAATTTGTCTTTCTTTCCCTCATCTATCATCCACAGGATGGCATCTAGTGGTGGCTCTGGTGGCACTAGAAGTGCTCCATATTCTCAATCTTCATCATCATCAACGATTGGTATCTTATATATCTACCATATCCCTGCACAAGCTACCACAAACCCCACCAAATTCGTTAAAAACAATGATATTTTTCAGTTCGAAGAAGACGCCACAATCATGCCATGGCATGTGTCCTCTCCACTTAACCTAACACCTTCTACTCGTCCACTTCCAAAATTTAAAGAGCACCTTCCTAGGTTTTTAGGAAATAACACTGTCAATACAAATAAACACCTGGTGGCATTTTCTAATGCTTGTCATAACATATGGGCCAACGACAAAGATACTTGCATGTGCTTATTCATCAATTCCTTGGAAGGAAAGGCTGTGGCCGACTTCTTTGACCTTCCTCCTAATATTTTGTCTACTTGGGAGGAGTTAATCTATTGGTTTTGATCCACTTATGGGATATCTAAAAGCCCGGCTGAGAAGTTAGGGGAGTATAATAACATTACCTACAAGGATAGTGAGACCATCAAGTCCTTCAACTTGCATTTCACCAAGTTATACAATAAAATCCCCGAACGCATCCGCCCTCAGAACCAAGCCTCTTTCATGCATTACTACAATGAATTGCCTTCCCCCTAGCGTCATAGGCTTGAGGAAAAATCCATTGATAATCTCGGCTCTGCTCTGCATACTTTCTCAGAGTATGAAGAACAACTTGAAAGAACTGGTCTTTCCTAGGGAGAATTGGTTAGACAAAAATACATGTCCGCCCTCTTACAACTAGTAAAAGACATGAATAATTGTATGATAGCATATGAGTGGAAAGGAACTATCTCCCCCCTCACTCCTAGAGCTTCATCCTCTTCTGCACCCCCCTTTAGGAATTCGGTTGAAAATAGTTTTCAGCCTAAGGCTATCTTGCCTCAGAGTTGGTGTAACTTTTGAGAGGAACACCACAAAGAAACCACATGTGAGGTAAAGAAGAGTGCTATAGATAAGATCTTTGGTAAAATACTAGAAGCTACCATCGCTGTCCTATATTTTGGAGAGTTAGAGGATGTCATGGTCATCAATACTAGGAACAAATCCTATACTCCCAAGGGAAAATTTGATCCTCCCCGCAGTTCTTCTGGCCCGAGTTCTGTTAGGATATTTAGACACTTAGGAGTTAGTTAAGATCTACTTGGTCTATTGTGTCGTTAGGTAAAAGTGTGTTTTCTAGTGTGTTTCTTTAGTATGCATTAGTATGCATTTGTAGTTAGGAAATCCGACAGTCACGATATGTTCCCGACATAGAGTGATCCGACGGTTCATACTCTCCTCAATCTTAACAACCATTGATCCATGGCTTAACACCTGATTTTTCCATGATATTTATTTAAAGAGCATGGAGGGTCATTTGTTGATGATCGATTATGATAAAATCTCTTGTAAAATCTCTCTGTAATCTTTTTCTTTGCATTAATAATCTGCTCCAAGTGGTCGCGTTGGCTAGGGTTGTGGATGTTTCCCCGTAGGGGTTTTACCACGTGAAAAAATCGGTGTGTTGATATTTGATCTGGTTATGTGAGTGGTTACTGAAGGTGTGCTTCCTCTATTGGAATACCTGTGTTGTCGAACATGGTATCCGAGCCTGTTTGAAGACCCCCTCCTGTTGTAGATCGAGATCGTGAAGCCGAATTGTTTCATCTCCATTTTCTATAATTTCCATACATTTCTAGGCTGAGAGGACTGTTCCATTGCATCTGGAGCACTCATTTCATTCAGGAACACTTTTCGTTTCACTCAAAAAGGTTTATGTTTGCCCAATACACATGCATTACAGTTAGATATGGAGGTACAAAGTCTGAATAAAGTCCTCGCACCCTGTGTGATCTCGGAAAATCAGAAACACATAGGAAATGGTGCATCTTTTGGGTAAGCTAACTGAGATCTAACCCTTGTTGTCATCGAGAAGAGAAATTTTTTTCTTGTGTGAAAAGAGTTTCTTTTTAGCACGCTCTCCAAGGCTGTCTTCCACAACAACAACAACACCAATTCTCCTTCTAAACATTACAATATGTTTTGTTAGACCATTTGGTTAAAACTTGCCTTATTAAGTAAGAGGTCTTGAGTTCAAGTCTCTCTTTTGTTACTTTTTTGAAAAAGTTCATGCTAAAATTGTAAAGTGTATTTTGCTTCAAGTATAAAAGTGAATCACTATAAGTAGTTTTAATATTTTATTTTAGAGTTATTTATTTTGCATGCAACTTTTCTGTTATAAAGTAACTTCATTGTAAAAGTGATCCCCACTTCTCTTTATAAAAGTGAGTCACTTCATAAAGAAACTTACACTATCACGTGGTTAGCTGGTTACCGTTTATGCCTTTTTTTTAAAAGGGCATAACTCTCACATTGGAAGTCCGTTTTCAATGCCATTTTTTTTTAAAACCGCATAACTTTTTGAGATCTTTCCATCCAGATAATCAGTTTCAGTTTTTAAATCCACATTATCTGCATATTTAATATGGTTTCTACAAGTAATGTCTTTCTTACCAACAACAACTACTTCCAATGGAAATCTCATATGGAAGATTTATTAAGAAGTAAAGGCTTGTACCAGATTACCTTGGGAAAGGAAAAAGAACCCATTGATGATGATAAGAAATCCAAATGGCATAATAGGAGTGATGAAGAACATGGACTAATTGGAATGACCATCTCTCCTGATTTAAGATACCACCTCCAAGAAATTGATGACCCCGAAGAAGCTTGGGACAAGATTGAATATGTGTTTGGTAAACTCAATATCATTTGAGCACAACAATTAGAAAATCAAGTACTGACCTTGAGTCCAGGTGATTTTTTATCATACAACATCAGTATTGATCCTACTTATTCTTCTTCTTCTCATGGACATGCACTTTCTGCTTCTGGTTTCTCCTTCAATACACCTTCTACTTCTACTTATGATAAGTGGCTTATTGATTCTGGAGCATCTTATCATATGGATAAGGATAGAGACATATGTTCTACTCTAAATGAATATAACACCAAGAAAATATTTTTTGGTGATGATAGATCTCTTAGTGTTGAAGGATCTGGAATAGTACAAGTAGAAAATGGCCATTTCAATGATGTATTATGTGTTCCAAGTCTTACTTGTAACCTTCTATCAGTATATCAAATCACTCATTCAGGTGAAGGTAAAACCGTAGAGTTTTCACCTCACCAAGTTGCAATCAAGGATCTAAAAGATCCTAATCATGTTCTTGCAACTGGAATTATTGATGATATTATGAGGTTGTACAAGTTTGACAAATTTGGGTCATCATCTTTTTCATTAGTTTTTATTTCTCATAGCGATGACTTGAGCAAACTTTGGCATGAGCGGTTTGGTCATCTAAACTATCACTCATTGCAACAACTATATAATCAACATATGGTGATTGGTCTTCCTCTTGTTTCATGCAGAGATGGTGTTTGTGCCGGTTTTGTTCTCGACAAACATCATCGAGACAGTTTTGAAAAATGTGCCTCTTGGCATGCCTCGGGTCCTTTGCAGCTTGTACAGTGATTTGTGTGGTCCACTTTCTTCCTCTTATTTTTCTAGGTGCAAGTATTTCTTAACTTTCATTGATGACTTTTCTAGACGTACTTGGGATTACTTCTTAAAACGTAAGAGAGACGTTTTTGACAAGTTTTTTTGCCTACAAGGCCCTTGAAGAAAATCAATCTGGACATCAAATTCAAAGGTTAAGAACATATATTGGAGGCAAATATGTGAACAATAATTTTACAAATTACTACACTACACAGGGAATCCAAATGCAACACACTGTTCCATATACACCACAACAAAATGGTGTTGACGAGAGAAATAACCACACATTAAAATAAATGGCTAATTATATGATCCAATCTAAGGGATTAAGTCTAAAGTATTGGGTGGAAGCCATCAACTGTGCAAATTACATAGTAAATCACATTCCCACAAAGGCTCTTAAAAATATAACACTGGAAGAAGCTTGGACTAAAATTAAACCAGATGTAAGTCACTTTCGTGTATTTGGAAGTATAGCATGGGCTCACATTCCTGATGAGAAAAGGAAAGCATTACAACCTAAAAGTGAGAAGTGTATATTTGTTGGTTATTCTGAAGATGTCAAAGGTTACAGACTTCTTCAATCACATTGTAATGAAATTATTATTAGAAGAGATGTTAAATTTGATGAAAATCTCTTGGCATGCGAGCCTAATTTAGTGTTTGTGCCTTCTTTGGCCTACGAGCCTAATTCGACGGTTGTTCCTTCTTTGGCCTGCGAGCCATCTTCGGTGTTTGTGCCTTCTTCTGATCTGGTTTCTTCTTCAGATGATGACAATGAGGATGAAAATCCACCTCTGCCTGCTCACCCTCCTCCAGATGAGTCCTTTGAACCTGAACCAACACCATCTCCACCACTTCCTAGATGGCTCCATTCAACATGAGAAGCAACTGGTGATCTTGTCGGTGATCCTTCAGATCAACCTCAGACACATTCACAGTTCCATCGATCCTCTTCTCTTTTGGCTCAAGTTTCAGAAAATCATGATCCAGAGACATTTGCAGAAGCTTCAGGTCGTCCAGATTGGGATACATCAATGAATGAAGAGTATCATTATTTAATGGCAAATGATACTTGGGATCTTGTACCTCTTCCAAAAGGAAGAAAACTTGTCAGATGTAAATGAGTCTACAGAACTAAGTATGCATCAGATGGAAGTGTTGAAAGACACAAGGCTCGTTTAGTTGCCAAAGGATTTTCCCAAGTTAGAGGAATTGACTATCATGAAACCTTTGCCCCTGTAGCCAAAATGAATTCCATCAGCCTTGTTCTTGCCCTTGCTGCCTCACATAAATGAGAGGTCCATCAGATGGATGCTAAATCCTCCTTCTTGCATGGAGATTTGCAAGAAGAAATATACATGGAACAACCTCTTGGCTATGTCCTGGATGACTCTAGCCTTGTTTGTTGCCTTAAGAAATCTCTTTATGGTCTCAAGAAATCTCCTCGAGCTTGGTATGCCAAAATGGAAACCTTTCTTATTGCCACTAGATTCTCTAGATGCCATTCTAATCCTAATGTCTATACCAATAAAGTAGGAAGCCATCTCATAATCCTTGTCCTTTATGTTGATGACATTATCCTTACTGGTAGTGACTCAAAAATTTTAAAACATGTGAAAACCAGCCTTAACAAGAAATTTGAAATGACAAACTTAGGCGTTTTGCACTATTTCCTTGGCCTCCAATTTTTGCAAACCAATGAAGGAATTTTTATTTCCCAGTCTAAGTATGCTTGTGACCTTCTTCATCTCTTTCACATGGACAATTGTAAACCAACCCCTTCTCCCTTCCAGTCTGGAGTCAAGCTTACTGCCACTTGTACTTCTCCTGAAGTTGATGCCACCCTATATCGTTAGTTAGTTGGTAGCCTATTATACTTGACTCATACCTGTCCTGATATTTCCTTTTCTGTTGGTATTGTTGCCCGGTATATGCAAACGCCCCATGAAAGCCATTGGAAAGAATATAAAAGGATACTTCGCTATGTTCATGGTACAGTTTAGTTCGGGATACATTACAGTTCAGGGGGGACTCCTTTATTGGTTGGTTTCACTGATTCAAATTGGGCTGACGACCCTGATGATCAGAAGTCTACTGTAGGTTATGTTTTCGGCCTTGGTTCAGGACCTGTCACTTGGGCCTATAAGAAACAATAGGTTGTTGAACTTTCTTTAGCAGAAGCAAAGTACCGAGCAATGGTAAATGAAAGTTAGGAAGCCCTGTGGCTTTGACAAATCCTTTCAGAGTTTGGATTCCAACACCAACATTCGACCAACCTTTGGTGTGACAATCAAAGTTCCATCAAGCTCGCCAAAGACCCAGTTCAACATTAGCATAGCAAACACATCGAGATACACATGCACTTCATTAGAAAGTTCATTCATGATAAAGCTATTGAAGTGCTCTTTTTCTCTACAGAAGATTAAGTTGCAGACATTTTCACAAAGTCTCTTACAGAAGCGAAGTTTTCCAAACTTTGAGCTATGTTAGGAGTTCAAGAAGTTGTCATCAAGGGGGGATAGGCTCTAATGCCTCCTTCCTTCTCCTATTGTGTCACTATTGTAAATCCTTCAATATTATCCCAAGTTGTTATTAAGGGGGGATGTTATGATATTTAGACACTTAGGAGTTAGTTAAGATCTACTTGGTCTATTGTGTTGTTAGGTAAAAGTGTGTTTTCTAGTGTGCTTATTTTGTATGCATTAGTATGCATTTGTAGTTAGGAAATCCGACGTTCACGATATGTTCCCGACATAGAGTGATCCGACGATTCATACTCTCCTCGATATTAACGACCATTGATCCGTGGCTTAGCACCTTATTGGTTCATGATCTCTATTTAAATATCATGGAGGGTCATTTGTCGATGATCGATTGTGAGAAACTATCTTGTAAAATCTCTCTGTAATCTTTTTCTTTTCATTAATAAACTGCTCCAAGTGGTCGCGTTGGTTGGGGTCATGGATGTTTCCCCGTAGGGGTTTTACCACGTGAAAACATCGGTGTGTTGATATTTGATCTGGTTATGTGAGTGATTACTGAAGGTGTTCGTCCTCTATTGGAATACCTGTGTTGTCTAACAAGTTCATCTTCAATCGCTGCTACTCTCCAGGTTCCTAAGGTTCATGAGAGTCAATGAATCAATCCTCCTCTCCCCTATTCCAAATACAATATCTTGAATCAGTTGGCCAACATCAAATTAGATGCAACACTTCTAGACATAGTTTTCGTCCCTGAACAATAGATGCATCTGAAACAATTCATGGAAGGAAAATATTCTGTTGTAGCCAATATTTCCGAAGAGGTAAATGAAGAGGATTCTTCTATAATAAAGTAGTTGTACATAACTTTAGATACCCTTTAAAAAATCCCCCTTTTTATATTTATGTAAAGATTATGGATAAAATTGCCCATTGTTGCCTCATTGATGGTGGTTCGAGCGCAAGTGTGCTGTTGAAGATTATTATGGAAGAGATAGGCGTGTCTTGTACAAATGAAAACACTAGAAGAATTCTCTCCTATAATATTCTAAAACAAACAACCATAGGGGATATTAAGGATGTAACCTTGGTTTTATGCGCTCATCCTGAGATAAAGACAACTCTCAACATTCATGTAATTGATATTCCTGTAAGCAATCACTCAATTATCATGGGAAGGGATTGGCAAGCCTTAACAGGTGGATACCTCTCACTCAACGAGACACAATTATCCATTCCTTAGAATGGTAAGAACATTATAGTCCTTAGAGAGGGAAGAATTTCACCCTACATAGAGAGTGTTCCGCAATCTAGTTTAAACTATATCGAAGAGGACCTAGGAGTGTACTCCATATTTTCTAAAGAAGATAATATTCCTTTGGAAAGAATTGATTTAGAAGATGATATGTGGCATATGCACTTTGATGGTTCATGCTCTAATGAAGGAAATGGGGTTGGTATTATCTTGGTTTCCCCTGCAGGAAGAATTCATAATCTGTCTTACAGGTTAGAGTTTTCTTGTACAAACAATGTCACTAAGTTTGAATCTTTATTATTAGGCATTGAAAATGCTCTTAATCTTGGTTGTGGTCACCTTTCAGTTTTCGGAGATTCTGAGCTTGTTGTGAAATCGATACGAAAAATGTGCGCTCCTAGCAACAAGCTGATGGAATGATACTCCCAAACTATTTGGGCGCTTATCTTGAACCTTTTATCCTTCAAAATCACTCATGTTAAGATGGAATTGAATTCAATGGCTAGTCAGTTAGCTATCTTTGCATCTTCTCCTAATAAACAACTTTTACCTCACATGCCTGATCATTCTTTTCAATCTCAATATCGTCCATATATCCCTAACAATGTATAATCTTGGTAGGCCCTCCCTAACAATGAGAGCATTCATGCTTTCATTCAATATGAACCTTTTAAGCCCGAGGATATTATATCCATAGAAAACAATAAAATTCCTGAGGGCTTGACTCCTCTTGAGAGTTTGTTTTCATCAAGTGATGTAGGCAATAAAGAAAAATAGAAATAAGAGGAGTTACGAAAGAAGGTGGTTGAAACCATCTCCATGAACATTAGGACACCTAAATCTTCAACGAATGTTAAAATAAATGTCCAATGTTATGATAAAGAAGAGATGAGGTTTGCCAAGCTACTCGGTGGATTTCAAAATGTTTTTTCTTGGTATTATGAGGATCTTCGTGGTTTTTATCCCAGTCTTATTTAACATACTGTGAAACCAACTAGGCAAGAACAAGGACTCGTTAACTCTGCACTGAAAGCAACCTGTCAAGGGGAGTTGGGAAATTTCTTGAGGTCTAGAATTATTTTTTTTGTCCACCCTAAACGAGCTCCAAATTGGGTACATGCTTCACAAACCACTGATCATATTAGAACCTGCATTCATTTTCACACCTTCAGTCAGGATATTATGATAAATCTTTCTTCCCCCCTCGATACAAGAATAATTCTGCAGTAGGTTGTAGAGTTACAGTTGAATCCCTTACTTGACGAAATTCTAGGTTACCATAAAATCAAGGTGAAAGGGGCAATTGCTCACAAAACCAATTCTATTAATAATTGTGATACTATGTCTTACAAATGCTTGCTATATGGCTTACTTGATGCAAGTATCTCTTTTAAAAGGCCTATACACACAAATTTCGATTAATTGGTCAGTCTCCATTTCTATCTTGATGATTTAATTGTGTGTGTCAAGGGGCTGATAATTACATCAGAATTCCAAGTGTTGGGTCCTTTCCAAATTGCTTTTTTCTTCGACACTGACTCTTACATTTTGAAGAATTTACAGAAGCAATTGTTTTCATACAACACTAACAGTCCTCGCTTGAAATATTGCGAGGGACCAACGTGAAAATTTCTAACACTGATTGGATTTTCTGTATATTAGTAGCTTATCTTTGCTTTCATTTTTGCGCTATTTTCTTTTCTTCTTTACAATAGTTTGATTTATTATTTATGTTTCAAAACTTTTCTTGCCGCTTCTTCATTTTTGTCTTTTATTGCTGTTGTTTTAAATTTCTACATTTTTGCTTCTGTCATGTTTTTGTTTCCTATCATCTTTTAGTTAATTTGGTCAAGATAGGACATTGGATCGATTCTTCCACAAAGAAACTCCTGAAAAGCATTGTTAGTTAATAAAAATCAAGCTTACACAACTGTTATGATGTCTCCTCTGAAGGACCCTTGAAATTGTTATATATTTCCACTGTTGTCTTGTAAAGAATTGCTTATCTCCCGCTTCTTCTTGGCATTTCTTCATCCATTGAGATTTTAAGAGCAAGTCTAATTTTTTTTTTCCTAAAAGTGAGAGCAGATCCTGGTCGAATGATTATGCATACAGTTGTAAAAACCCCTCATACTTAACATTTTTCATGAATTATTCCCAAATTCCCGATCATCTTTCCATTAAATCTGCTCACTTCCCCATGTTGCATAATCTTCCTGGTTATATCTTCTTGACCTGTTGTTCTTGGTCTGTGAAACCATGAGTTCTGAGTTCTAAATTTGTTGGAAACAAATTTCCCCATGGAGTCTCTAGTTTGTTGATGATTAAAATCACAACGAAATTTTGCCCGCAAAGTGTTTCCAAAGCCTATTATTATTAAAGCTAAATAATACTAGTAGGTGGGATCCCCTTGTAGATTGGAGATTAGGTATGGTGCTTATTTGATGTTGTGTTACTGTTCGACACTACTTACATGGTTATATAATATTGTTTTATTGGCGATGGATAAGGCATGTTCTGTGGTTTTTTTTGTTGCTCTAGGTTCACGTTTTATTTCACAATGGTCTATGTTATCCTTATTATCACTGCTATCTATTATTGGATATATTACTAAGAGACCTACACAATAAACATGTTAGCAATATACGAGCAATGGGAAATAAATGAAAAGAAATGTTACAAATGCAAAGGGATCTAACTCTGCAAACATACTATACTACATGCATGAAATATTAAAATGATTATGGTAAAATCCTAGCTAGCAATTTAATGGTTATGCGATTTGATTGAGTTATATGGTTAATGTGCATATGGTATATTTTGTAAGGATAGGATGTGGGTGGCGCATTTGACCAAGTGATAGATGCTAATGGTTATGCGATTTGTTAAGTTATATGGAACGTGATTGGTTATGTTATGGCATAATCTAGAAATGTGATATGGTCACGATATTGGCTTTTAATGGGTGATATGGTCGTGAGATTGGCTGGAATGTACTAAGAAATTAATGGACTATGAATGGAGGCAACGTGCATTAACTACATGTCACCCTTACTCCTTCGTTGGCCGCCACCCTAATCGGGCTATTGTTCAACTTTGTTGCTGTGGTTATGATCCAACTTCCTAGCAGAGAGGAACCGCTCAACCAACTTGCGTTTAAAGTTCTTGGGTTACGGGTATGTATTTTTTTTGTCCATCCATGAGTCTTCTCTATTTATGAAATGGATATTGGCTCAAATGTATGGGTTGTGCTTTCCTTAAGTATTGCGATAGTGTAGAATTGTGATTTTTGAATGAATTGTGGTGGCTTTCTCTATGATAATGTCTGAAGATACAATGTATTGGGTCGTTTTGAGTATTAGCAGCCATAAATACTCTATGTCATCCTTTCCTATTTAGTGAAGTGTTCCATTTGGTATAAAATAGACGATTTCCTACTCACATTATATCACCATACCCAGTGTTGGATTTTATGGGGTTTAATATGTTTGAAATGCCTGGTCTCGCTGCACATTATTTACTTGGGCATTGGGTTGTTCATGCTTTTATTGGTTGTGCAATGGGTTATATTGCTTCTTCTCGGCCCTATTTTCACGTCAACATTATATTTGGCTGGTTGGAGAGCCACAAGGGTTTTACCCCACGTGTGTTAAGTATCATTATTAGGTTTAATTGGAGCCTTACTCCTCTAGTGTTCATAGCCTCTCCTGTCACGGGATTTGTCACCTGTCCACGGAATAAATTTTTGTTTTCTCCGTGTGTGCACCATTGGTCTCAGAGGTTTCCACCACTGAGAGGAGTCGACTATAGCCTCCCTGTGTTGGTCCACAAAACATACCCTCAACTCCTCATGTCTGAGGGTTGATAGAGAAGACCATTGTGGCCTATCGAGTTTATTGTTGGTTGTTATGGATTGGTGTAGTGTTGATTACTGGCTCCCCCGTTGATTGTATGATAGTGGTGTTGGTTTTGACATCTAGTCACAACAATTGTTTTATTGTATAGATAAGAACAACATGGTTAATTATAAATAATTGTTAAATCAAATGCACAGT
The DNA here is from genome assembly GCA_009831015.1 of Picea engelmannii. Classification (NCBI taxonomy): domain Eukaryota; kingdom Viridiplantae; phylum Streptophyta; class Pinopsida; order Pinales; family Pinaceae; genus Picea; species Picea engelmannii. Next base: position 199,076 of record ML793729.1, read on the forward strand.
TGCTGCCTCCTTGTGTTTATTGAATGGATAACTCGACACTGTTTAAAATTGATCAAGGAATAATGATGCTTCATGCTTGATGTATTGGTATGAGTGGTGTTCCTAAACATGAATCAATGTTTACTGTAACTGTGTGGCCAAATGATTATTAAAATCAGGGTGCTTATGGTATTTCCACCCACTATATACGTTATGGTATTTGATTGTGTCTTCAAGAATGGGCACAAGTTTTTACACAGAATGATTTGCTACAGTTTGATTGATTTGAGAAATTATGTTGATATCTCCTTGTGTTTGATTGGTAACTCAACATGATAGGTTGAGTTAATGATACTGTGCCCGTGTGCTTAAAATTGTCAAATGAGAATGTTGTAGTCATGGTGATTATGGAATAATTGTCCACTGTGATGTTATCAATATTAATTGATTACGCCATTGGGAAGGGTCACGGGTTTCTGAACAATGGCTTGTTGTAATTTGATCGATTGTGTTGTAAACTCATGCCTGTTGTTGATGCCTCGTTATATTGGACAGATAGCCCCACATTTTGAATGTTTAAAGTCAAATAAAATTGAACTCATATAGTCATAGAAATACGCTTGCATTTGGTTGAATGGTTTTGTGTATCCCATAGCATAACGTGAGTTGAAGTGGTAATTGTTGCTTGTGTGTTTAAATGGAAAGTTAGGATCTTGAAATATCAGTATAAATGGTCGTGTCGACTGTCCACTCTGAATATTTAATGAATGTCATGCATTTTAACAATGACAGGCACGATTGCAATGACAATATAACTTCATTGCATTTTTGAAACTCGAATTTTGAGTTGAATTTGATGATTGAAGTGATGTGTGGGAAGTGGTTGATTTTGATGATTAACAGAGTGGAAATGGTTACTGTTTATACATTTGGGAATTGTTATAAAATGTAAATTGAGTAAATAAGAGGAAAAAAAATCTCCTACAGATCGTTGTGGAACACAGACTGTCTGGTTTGACAACACTGTGTTAAATATTTGATTGCAGTGAGTAAGTTGATGCACAAAATTGTTTGAACTTTACATAGTAATTGTTTTGGGTCTCACTGGTCATTTGGTTGAGGTGGTTCTTTTTTACAGAATGATTATGGATAACTTGATTAATTTTATGAACAATAATCACTCTTTTTCCCTACCATTATTTCAATTTCTGCTAATTACAACCCCCTTTCCTTCCCACATTCATTTTTCACTCCCTGTTCTAAAATTGATTACAGTCAAGAAAATTTCTGTGTTGAAGCAATTGGAAGTAGCGTTGTATTGGTTGGATTATAGTGATGTTTTCTTTGGTTTGCATTACAGTTGATTGTATGTTGTCTTTGAGAAGTAACCGTGTTCTTTCCCCCCTCATTATATCATGTTTATCTCAATACAAACCCCTCGCATATCCCAGAACCCTTTGTTTACCCCTTTCTCATTGGAAAACAATTTAACAATTTGTATGGATTGGATTGCATGATTTTGATACGTTGCTGAGCCAAAGTCTATTTCATATTTTCAAAAGAGTTTTCATGTATGGTTATTTAAAAGACTATTTTCCAATCAATCATGCATGCAGGAATGATTTTTTTCAATCGAGGTAGCTATGGCAGAGGCAACTGAGGGAGAGGTAATTAAAACAGAGGCCCAAGAAGGCCAAAGTTCTCCATACATTTTGACGCCGACTCACAAGAGTTAGGCCAGTTGTTTCAGGTCGGATTTTTCAATTAGATTGGGAAGGGAGTAGTCCAACCTAGGTTGGAAAGGCCTCCCTTCCAAGTTACGCAAGCCCTCAGTATTCATGTGACCCCTCATGTCTCATTGCAACCCATGGTTCCCAAAAATGACAGATGGCAAAAGATTTTCCACCTGATAGTCTCCCAACATCGTGGCTGGCCCAATTTGTCTTTACCTTCTCCTCCAACTAACAACCAGATTGTCCAAGCTTCCCCCGACTAATATGCAGTGCAATCCTCCCATGCTAGCAAGAGATTGAAAACTGAGGCCCACCATGCCTCTGAAAAAGGAAAATCCACTACTGCCCCTTCCTTGCCCTCCAATGGCTTTGAAAAATCCGTGTCTTCCCGAATGCATTTGAGGGACGATTTTTCTCATGTGATCAGCAAGATTAGCCCTAAAGGTTCAGTGCAACCAAAGGAAAATTTAGGAAAATCTAAGGGTGACAACAACAATCAAGGAAATATTGCATCGTAGAGTGGGAAATATGGTTTTTGAGTTTTATTTTATTTTATCTATTGTTGATGACAATTGACTTCAAGAGTTTTTTGGACAACATGTTTTATTTTGGATATATGAGTAATATTTTTTGAAAATAATTTCAAATGTCATGAGATAAATTGTCAAATGTGAATATGTGGATGGGAGTCACAAGGAGGTGTGTTTTGTTTAACTAAATAGTTATGTTATGATTTTTATGAGCTAACGGGAGTCACAAGGGGTCCCACCTACTAGATATTATTTAATTATAACCCTTATTATGATTATTACTTTTCCCCCTAACTAAAATTTGGTTGAGTCTTTTAACTGACTTAACTAATGAGTTGGTTCAACTACTTCAACCAATTCTAATTTGTTTAAAAGAAAAAAGAAAGGGAGGAACAGGAGGAGGATAGAAGTAGAAGCATATTAAGGTTTTCTCTTTGAGTTTATGTTGAGATAGTTTAGTGTTCATTCATTCATTTATTCATCACAAGCCTAATTCTCTTTTATGATAGCAGGGTCTTATTGTAGACAACAATATTCAGGGCTGAATTACATCATTCAGACACTTGTTTTTCAGAGGTGTTGATCTATCCTTGATAGTCTGTGTAGACTTGTCTGTTTGTGAATTAGTTTTCATGACTGACAAAGGCTATTGTGCAAAGTCGAGTGGGAAGAAATCTGTGGCAAGATGATCCAAATTTTAGAGTTAGGTTTTGGTTTTTTGTCAGAGGTCCTTTTGTATGTTCCATCGGGGATGCCTAAGTTTGATTTTGGTCCAAATTTTCTGTATGAGATTTTGTAAAGAAAATGACTCTTTGGTGAATTGGAATGAAATAAAGGATTTCTTTATGTCTCATCTGTCTTGATTACCATCTTGGTGACTTTACTTCTATCTTTACAATTGTTTTTGCGATTAATAAATTCAAAAAATTGCATAAAAAGTAAATTTCCAACAAGCTAAAGACTATCCTAAGCACTCGTAATTAATACTTGTGAGTTAGGATGTTATTTTTGTTGGCTATAAACATATGTTGAGATTCCTATCTATTTTTCTTTAGCGAAGAAAAATATGAAAATGCTTGAGTAAGATCATTTCATATCTTTTCCTCAACACCCCCTATGTACGAAAATTGGCTCCCTAGATTCTGACTGGTAGTGATGGGGAGAGAGTCGACTATCACATGGGTGATGTATAAGCTTTCTTTCAATTCCACCCTATCAGTGATGATGCTGACGATTTCACAATGAAGCTCTTCTCTGCCACTCTTTATGGAAATGCTAGGAGTTGGTATGACAACCTTTCTGATGCTAGCATCACATCTATGGAACAAATGGAAACAACCTTTCTCAAAAGATGGGGTATTCAGTTGGAAGAACTCCCAATACTACTAAAAATACTCGAGCATATAAAAAAAACTAAGAATGAAAATGTTAGACAGTTATGTTAGGTAGCTAGATAGGTAGTGGGGGCCCCCAGAGGGCCCATAGTGATAATAGTGGAGGCCATTCAATGTAAGGTGGACTAGGTCCACTATGTTATTAAATAAGGCCCACTATGGTAGTTAGATATAATAAATGTAATAGGACTTCTTAGAAGTAAGGTTCTACTTCTAGAATATTTTTCCTCTTACATTTATTATATCTAACTACCCATTTATTATATCTAACTACCATAGTGAGCCTTATTTAATAAAATAGTGGACCTAGTCCACCTTACATTGAATGGCCTCCACTATTATCACTATGGGCCCTCTACCCTCCCCCACTACCTCTTTAGCTACCTAAAAAGTTCCAAGATAGGTTTGAGGACATACTATATCTAATTCTTGGAAGCCATTATCCTGAAGACAAGTACATCGTTCATCTGTATACCAATGCACTCTCAGTGCATCTAGGGTTTCCCCTGAGTAAAAAGGGCCCAAGAACACTCCATGAAGCTCATGACATGGCTAAAAGAATCGAGGAAAATATCTCCTTGTCTCAAGAAAGACACCTCTTTGCTCCAAACACTCTTTGTTTGGATAAATTAATTTCTCATCAGTCCTTTACTGTTGATTTCAAATAAGATCGAGAAAAAATCATCGACCAACAAGAGGCTAAGGGGAAGGATCTTGATGAGGTTTTCTAGTCCCACAAGGAAGAGAAAAGGATTACTCATTCTTCTACCAAGAATAATGAAGACGTGGTTGAGGAGCCAAAACCTAAGGATATCGAACACGATGATGAAGTATTGATGTGTCCTCATCCATATGATGAAGCCATCCAAAATCCCATTTTTCCTGCACAAGAAGAAGAGGACGAGGTTAGTCACATTCCTTTTCAGGATTTTTATAATACCTTATTCTATGATTCAAAGAGTGAAGGTGAAATGGAATCCTCGGGCAAGGTAGATTTCCCTTGTTGTACAATTGAAAATGTAGGGGCAAGTCATGAGGACAAAAAAATAATGCATGTTGTTTCATTTGATGAAGTCCCCAAGTCCTCAAAGCCCCTGCACAAGAATAAATAAACACGATGAGTTACCTTCCTTTCCAAAATTTTGATGATTCTTTATTTTATGATTTGGAAAGTGAAGAGGTCCTAGAGGATCCCTTGGATGCTTTAAATCCTTCATGTTATTATAAATATAGTGACATAGTAGATAATATTGATGAGTTCATATATGTTGGAAGGCGTAAGTGGGCTATGATTATTTATAATAAGGATCCCATTTACGACATTGAAGGTCATTTCTAGAAGTTTCCTTTGCAACTATCATATGAGGTTACTAATTTTGATAGTTGGCAACAATGAGATGATATAATTATTGACACTTTCCAAAAACCCACATATGACCTAATTATTTATTCTCCTGATGATTTTCGGTCATACCTTGAGTATTTTGATGAGTACTCCTTTGATCATTCACATTTATTATATGAATTAAATTATCAACCATCTTTGTGCTCAGATCTTAATAAGAGTGTGGAAGTTGCTTTCTTGAAGCATGATACTTGTGATAAGACTTTCCACCTCCCTTTGATTACTTTACCTCACTATGTTTCTAAGGGTATGGTTTGGAAACATGTCCCTTATCCCAAGTCTTCTGTAGGAAAAAGCCTCCTTTTGGATTTTAAGGGAAGGTTGAGTACCTTAAGAAGAGGCTTATTATCACAGTCTTCCAGCTTCCCCTTAATAAATTGTCGGTTGTCCTTTAGGTTCTTCCTAGTCCCTTCTAAGGCCTCAGATTGTGAATACGTCTGAGGTATCCAACCTTCAGACTCTTTGGGTTAGTATTTTGAACCTTTTAATTTTCACGATCCCTTCCTGATATGGATTGAGCACTTTCATGAGAGTATGACTTGGCACCATTTTTTCCCTCCCACCCACCTCCATTATCTAGAACTTACAATTTCCAATGATACAATGCATTTTCTAACTCATGTTATGTTTGTGCTTAACCTATCACTGCTTTCTTTTATGATGAAGCACAAAGGCAGGTATTGTGAGAAATTGCTAGGATGGTTTCATTGTCTATTTGACTAGACCTATCATTCAACTGACAGGTAAGTAGAGGAAAGTAGGTAGGCATTTTCATTCATTGTATATACCATCTGCATGCTAGAGTAGTTGTGTTTCTATTTGTATATATGATTGTTTACTTTCATTTTCTGTACCATATGTGAGTCGGGGGTGATATCACCAACCCAAATGATTACTAATAAACTTTTGTTGAGATCAAGCAGGTCACAGGTCATGCTAGAGATGATGATGTTCTCATGCGCTCTACGATGAGTACATGTCTCTGAGTTGGAGCCATATGTTATCTCGTAGCCTAGGGATAACTAAGGAGATTATGTCTCAAGTCCCACAGGTCCTATACATGGAGTACCGAGTGCCATATTGACTTGAGCCTAGACCTGGAGGGCCCATATTTCTTCTTCAGTGCCTCCACCTTGTTAGCAACAACATCCATCCCATCAACCTGGTCCTTCAATAATAGTGGGTATTTCTCCATGAGGTAATGAGTCTGGGTATCATGGTATGTGTCACTCTGATTCTCAAAATATTTGAATATGTTCATTTAATTATTTTTACTTCTAACATGTGCTTGGACCTTATGCCTTTCCACTTGTCCACACTCAAGGGGAATGATAGGATGCCCTAGCAAGTTTTTTCCCATAGGGTTTGAGTTGACACTGGGTGAGTTCATGAAAGGTCATCATCCATTCCAACCATACTTATCATTTTCCATCCCTTTTCCCTCTTATCCATCCCCTACACCGGTTCATGCATTGGTTTTTACAATCTAGCAAAGGGTTGTACCTTACCTTCTGGGAAGAAGGGGCTAAAGGCCCATAGGGTAAAAGTAGTTGGAAAAATATAAAATCCAAAAGAACGAAACCTTCAGATGCTTTTCCTAGGGATCCTTGAGAAAGAAATAAAAGGATTCTCAACAAGAAACAAAGGGACCCATAAAATAATAAAATCAAGACCTAGTTGGAGGGTAGGGGGTCTCATCATGAGATGACCTATTAAGTACATCGACATGTACTGGTATGACACTACCATTCTATTTTTCACCATGCCAGGGAATTGGGTCTTGGTGGCATAGCCAAGAGAAAGGTGGTCTCATCACGAGCCAACCTTCTCATCTCTGTGAAATGTTTGTGGGTAACATTGTCACCACTGGTCACCACGCTAGGGAAATGTCCCCTAACTAGTCTCTTCAAATAAAAAAAAATAAGGTAAAAAGATAAAAGGAATTAAAGGGATTGGAAACATTTGCATCCATGACAAGGTGCAACTCACCCTCTTCAGAGGCACCCATATGTAAGAGATACATTTCTCTGTCATCACTGCACCCATTACTCAGACATCCGTTACCACCTCATCCACTTACATGGATTGGATTTGTATTCACCTAGAACCATCCCACATCGAATGAAAATTATCCCAATAGGACATCTTGATGTCCTCTCCAAACTTGGCTTGTAGAATAACATAACGTCTTTGAGCACTTGTCTGGGAAAAGGGGGTTTTATGCACATGTTTAAATAACTTGATTATTAGATGTGGTTGACATTTCTATAATCCATGTGAATTATGAGCCCATGGAGGGTGTACTTGTTATTGTTGCAGGGCCACACTCGACAAATAGGTGCACATGGGGAGATGATTAGTTCAGACCTCCATAGGGATAAAATCCCACCAGATGGATGCTGAGACCCTATCCAGGGGTAGAGATAGATCATAGATTTTCACTAAAGAGAGTGGAGGATGTTCCACCAAAGATAGCCTGGCAGGCCTAGAACCAAGGGGGTCTTTCCCTCCCACATTTATGTAGGCCTTGGAAGGATCATGACATCACCTTTGTGACCCATGAGGTCACCCAGTGTTTGATGGACACTTTGGAGGTAGTTGTGTGCCAAGTGGCATGTGTGGCTTGATCCAGAGGCCTTGGGAGGCCTAACCTTTTTCTATTGGAGGCTAAAATTGCACTAGAAAGGTCTAATGTCACCCTAAAAGGGAACGACGTTACCATTATTTCTTGATTTAGGGTTTTATTTTTTCATTTAATGTAAAAATAGGATATTACATGTAAACTGGCCATGTTGGCCTTTTTGACCTAATTCTGGTAATTGTAGTTGTATAAATAAGGGATTTTACCTTGTATTTTTTCATCATATTTCACTCACACAAGTGTAAGGTCTGAAATTTGGGCCTTAATTAGGGTTACTTGGCTGAAATTTGGTGTGCACTTCTTGAAGGAGGCTTATTTTGGCATTTTTCTTGGTGGAAGTGTTCAACTAGAGTATTTTCTAGATGATTCTTGGTGGATGTAAGTAATTTTTCTGCAATTATTCTTCATTGAATGGTTATAGTTACATTTATCTTTCATTTATACTAATATTATGAAATTTCTAGCTTAAAATCCTAGAAGGCTTGTTGCACCTCTTGTTTCACCTAAATGAGAAAAATAGGGGTGCTTACAAGCCATGTTGTGTCATCTAGGCAAGACAACAGTAGAGGAAAGAGCTAGAAGTGTAAAGCATAAAAGATAAGCAAATAATTAAACTAAGAATGATAAAAGCAATTAAACTATAGTGCATAAGGACATTAGAAAAAGAAACAAACAAAACTCATTGCCACCAATGGAAAGGATTATATTAGTGGAAAGAAAACACCAAAGACAAAGGGAGACTTTAGGTCCCCTCTTCCTCCAAGGGAGGGCTCTTGGACCCCAAAATATTGAGCTCTTCTTACAAGTGAGGAACTAAAATGAAATGGTGAAGAGAATCCAAAGCACATCCAATCTAGAGGTGATATGAATGGCTAACTGAAATGGTGCTAGCATGCTCTTGATGAGGAAAGAGGATCCTTCAAGAGAATATTAGCAGCATAACAATACAAATGAATTCCTTGAAAATGTAGTGCACCCATGCCCTCTTTTTATAGCATAACTTTGAGGCATCATTTAACCAGCTTTTATTGTGAACAAGGGGACATTTAGGGCACCCTTAGGTCTTTGACCAACCACTCAGCCGGATTCAACCAAGATTTGGATGTCAAATCGACTTGGAAGCTGAACTAGAAGTGGGTGGGAGGCCGACCAATATCATAAATGCATCGTTTTGAGGGATGCATGGTTTTTTGCGTCCACAATCACGCGTCATGCACATGTACACTTTTTCCTGCGTTTTTGAATGGCGCATGTGCACGCACTCCTTGTGTAGTCTTAGCGCATGATGAATTTATTGTTGATTGTATAGTTTTGGGCCTTTTGGAAATGCATTTTTGGTCATTTTTGGTCCATGGGTGGACTAATAGCTGTTTGAAGATGTTGTATTCCTGTAACCATTTGCAGACAAAATTTCAGTGATAACAGATGCCCTCTGATGTATGAGGTTAGGAGCATACGTATACCCTAAATACACCAATGTTTCTTCTACTGAGAGTACCATTGTAAGAAAAAGCGATGAGGAGAGTTTCAAGAGTGATCTATTGGAGGGCAAGGGGAACCTATAGGACCCAAACCTTTCGTAAGGTGTAAAAATAAATAAATTATGTACAAACGAGGTGGGCATGCCCCATGCTCATGTCATGTAACTCAAAAAGGTGTAATACAATAACTGAAGCTATGTGTTAGTGGAGATGACTGCAGTGCCCTCTAGGGTAGGTTGATAATAGCATAGGACAATTCTAATGGTGAATAGACTCTGAAAAGAGGTGATGACACCTATAAGAAGTGTTGATGAATTGCAGGCATTGATGGCCTAACAATGTTCAGAGGTCTTTGACAAATATAAAAACAACTGTAATAGTCGCAAAGTAAGACCCACCGCAACATGAGAAATTTTTGAAGTCGAATGTCATGGGAGTCAACGACAGCAGAAAGCAATGATGGTTCTCTCTGTGCCGTCCAAGACTCCTCATTGTGAAGGTAATGAGAGTCAATATACTATCGTCCATCTGGAAACTGTGTTGATGTTGACAGAAAGGGAGACGCGACTCCAAGAAGAAGAGGGCTTCATGAAATCCACTGGATGAGATTAGGAATTGATGAGTAACATGGATGAAGTCTGAGAGTGGTGAGACTCGAGACTGCCCTTGGTTGGGGATAAAGGGGGTGTGAAAGTAACCATAAAAATGAACCTAGCATCAGGGGGATGACTAGGTGTGGGTTAGATGGTGCTAGAGGCATGAAAAAGTGGATAAACTCAGAGATCATGGGTACAAAGATGGTGAGATAATCTGGGTTTATGGATGATATCAATGGGAGTAGAAGATAATGGATTCCCCAACCAAGGGTGACATGGGTCGCTTTTCCAAAAGGAAGAAGGTCGCCAAATGTGACGACAAAAAAACTATGTAAAATGTTGGAAACAAAGGCTTTATACAATTACAAAAAGAATAAAAAAATAGGTTGGGATAATTGTTGCACCTCTTTTGTCACCTAGATGAGCAAAATAAGGGTCCTTACAAGCCCAGTTGGGTCAGTTAGGAAAGACAACAATATAGGAAAGAGTTAGAAGTGTAAAGCATAAAAGATAATCAAATAATTAAACTAATAATGATAAAATCAATTAAACTATAGTGCATAAGGACATTAGAACAAGAAACAAACAAGACTCATGCCACCAATGGAAAGGATTATATTAGCGGAAAGAAAACACCAAAGAGAAAGGGAGACTTTAGGTCCCCTCTTCCTCCAAGGGAGGGATCGTGGACCCCCAAATATTGAGCTCTTATCACAAGTGAGGAACTAAAATGAAATGGTGAAGAGAATCCAAAGAACATCCAATCTAGAGGTGATATGAATGGCTAACTAAAATGGTGCTAGCATGCTCTTGATCAGGAAAGAGGATCCTTCAAGAGAATATCAACAGTATAATAATACAAATGAATTCCTTGAAAATGTAGTGCACCCATGGCCTCTTTTTATAGCATAACTTTGAGGTATTATTTAACCAGCTTTTAGTGTGAACAAGGGGCCATTTAGGGCACCCTTAGGTCTTTGACCAGCCACCCAACCAGATTTAGCCGAGATTTGGATGTTAAATCAACTTGGAAGATGAACCAGAAGTGGGTGGGAGGCTGACCAATATCATAAATGCATCGTTATGAGGGATGCGCGATTTTTTGCGTCCACAGTCACGCATCGTGCGGATGTGTGTTTTTTCCTGCATTTCTGAATGGTGCATGTGCACGCGCTCCTTATGTAGTCTTAACACATGCTTATTTTATTGTTGATTGTATAGTTTTGGGCCTTTTGGAAATGAATTTTTGGTCATTTTTGGTCCATGGGTGGACTAATAGTTGTTTGAAGATGCTGGATTCCTGTAACCATTTGCGGACAAAATTTCAGTGATAACAGATGCCCCCTGATGTATGAGGTTAGGAGCATATGTATAGTCGAAATACATCAATATTTCTTCTACTGAGAGTAACATTGTAAGAAATATAGATGAGGAGAGTGTCAAGAGAAATCCATTGGAGGGAGAGGGGAACTTGTAGGACCCAAACCTTTCGCAAGGCATAAAAAATAAATAAAACTGTGGACAAACGAGGTGGGCATGCCCCATGCTCGTGTCATGTAACTCAAAAAGGTGTAATATAGTAACTGAAGTTGTGTGTTGGTGGATATGACTTTAGCGCCCTCGGGGGTGGGTTGATAGTAGAAGAGGACAATTTTGATGGTGAACAAACTCTGAAAAGAGGCGATGATACCTATAAGAAGTGTCGATGATTCGCAGGCATTCATGGCCTAAAAAGTTTTAGAGGTCTTAGACAAATATAAAAACAACTGCAATAGTCGCAAAGTAAGACCCACCGCAACGTGAGAAAGTGTTGAAGTCGAATGTCATGGGGATCAATGACAACAGAAAGAAATGATGGCTCTCTCTATGTCTTCCGAGACTCTGCATTGTGAAGGTAATGAGAGTCAAGATACTATCGCCCATTTGGAAATTGTGTTGATGTCGACAGAAAGGGAGACACAACTCTAAGAATCGGAGGGCTTCATGAAATCCACTAGATGAGATATAGAACTGATGAGTAACATGGATGAAGTCAAAGAGTGGTGAGTCTTGAGACTACCTATGGTTGGGGATAAAGGGGGTGTGGCAGCAATTGCAAAAATGGACCTAGCTTCAGGGGGACGACTAGGTGTGGCTTAGATTGTGTCAGAGGCATGACAAAGTGGATAAACTCAGAGATCATGGGTATAGAGATGGTGAGATACTCAGGGTTTATGGATGAGATCTGCAGATGGAAAAATTGAGTGTGGAGGAAATGGATGGTGAATTCTACTGCGGAAGTGTAGTCAAGAGAGAACCATGATGGGATATCCTGGGAGTCCATTGGGTAGGTTAGCAAAATGAGGAAAAGGAGTATGCGGCTAATTCTCAAAAAATGCATAAGACTAATGGGACTCCCATTCCTAGAGGGTGAAAATAGCATGAGTGTCAAAGTGCCAAGGGGGACTATGAATGGGACAACTCATGTGGGGAAGAGTGTTACTGGGTGACAACACCAAAATGCAGTGGAGGTGACGGTACTGCAGAGACGGATATATGGACCCCTAAAGGTAAATGTCAGAGGGTGTTACTGGAGATGCAAATGATATTCAGAGGGAATGACTGCATGCCAGTATCGATGATATACCTGAAGGGGTAGCGCGGATGGAGGATGACCAAGTACCTACACACATGAAAATTGAATACCCGACATGAAAAATATCTGAGGATAAAGAACATATGATAGTTATTCAATAAGAAGTGAATGTGAGCACGCGTACCTGAGTGTGGGTATGATTAAAAAAACTCCTCGGGGGAGGAGGATGGAAAGTGGCCCGGGGAATAATATTGTGTAGGTGACGGATTTTGGTCCCATGGCTGAAGATGGATCGAAAAACGGACGTTCGGAGCTCTCAAAATTCAGTTTGGAATGTTGGCAAAAAGGACTATATATATTTTTTGTAAACATTTTGATGGCACATTTGACCGATATATATATATATATATATATATATATATATATATATATATATATACATTTTGGGATCTTTGTGATGTTCTCATGTGTTTAATGTTTTTTGTTGATGATGTCTAATTTATATGTTGTGATAGATTATTGATGTTTGATGTATGTGTACTGGTAGCTTGATGTGATAAATGCCAATCTAACACTAGGTTAGCCATGTTATTTGCTAGTTGATTAAGTTGTCTTGGAATATGTGTAAATGTAATGGAATCAAAATGTCGAGCTAAATGTCTAACTTGTAGGTATGTGTGAAAGAGGCAAGGATCGTGGACACAATACACATTGTTGAGATGAAGGACGACAAATTGGGAATCTAGTAAGACACTAAGGTGATGAATATGATGGTGGCTAGCCTCGGTGAGGAGACCAATGACAACAGTGTATTCTGCTTGGTTGTTGGTTGATGAGCCCAAACATATGCCACTGGAGTGGAGTAGTTCATGTGAGGGGGAATAGAGGGCCCAAGCGGCCAAAGCGAGCTTTTGTGTCCAACGGCTAGCTTCATCGGTGTAACCGATGTGGTAGGCCGATGGAGGAGGAATTTGTCAATAACAAAAATGGTAAATTAGACGTAAGGTGTGTGGAAAGAAGATTAAAAACTTAAAAAAAAAAAAAAAAATGTACGAAAAAGAAAATCCTAGTGTAGAATGGCTACCTTTAGGCGTAAAATTTCTTTAAGTACAACCTGTTGATGGGTTCTTTGAGAGGGTGGCCTTTGGGAGAGGCCAGAATGTATGCACCTTTAGTGAGACAATGTTGTATGATGTAAGGTCCATGCCAAAGTGACTCGAATTTTCCATGGCTGAGGGTGTTGTGAGCGATATAGTAAGCAAGGACGAGGTCGTGTTCATTGAATGAGCGCAGGTTGACGTGGTGATCAAAGGTGGCCTTTGACCATTTTTTGGCTACCTCATTGTTCTGTAATGAAGATCAATGATCCTCATCTAGGGACTCTAAGTTCAGAAAACGCTGCTCCATTGGGGCAGTGTTGGGTAATAGCTCAATAGCGGTGCGTAAGGTGGGAATTTCACACTCGATGGGAAGAGTGGCCTTGACCCCATGGACTAGATGAAATTGTGTGAAACCAGTGGCCGATTTAACTATTGTGTGATAAGCCCATAGCAAGGAAAATAACATATGATTCCAATTGGTCTTATGTTTGTTAACCATGCGTTGCAACATGGTTTTGAGGACCTTTTTGACCGCCTCTACCTGTCCGTTGGATTGAGGGTAGTATGGGGAGGTGAACTCGTGGGAGAATCCTAACCAAGAGGATATTTCGACAAAGATCTCATTCTTGAAGTGTTTCCTGTGATCAAAGACTAGCTATAGTGGGACTCCGAAGCAGGAGATGACGTGGTTGAAGAAGAAGCGTGTTGCGGTGTCAGCGGTGTTGTTAAATGTAGGCATGGCTTCCTTAGTGAAGTAATTGACTGCGATGACAATGTATTTGTGTCCATTGATAGATGGAGGGTTGCAAGTCATGAAGTCTATGCCCCATTTTCAAAAGGGTCCAACAGTAATGACTGGGTGCAGAAGAGCAGGTGATGCTTGAGAGAGTTGAATTAGATTGCGTAGCTCAGGTAGAGATGGGAATTTGTTGGTGGGGTGTCCGTCTTTGTCGCATAACATGAAAGGAGGTTGGACATGTGGGGGTAGTGGAGCGGTGGGCTCTTTCTTTTTCCATCTGACCCCATCTGTAGCAGGGGTGCTAGTGAGTGGGAGTGTGGGTGGGATGGTGGGGGTAAGTATGGGAATCTACATCGAGATTCCTTCTGTTTGGGGAGGAAGGGATGGTTGAGGGACCATCTCAGGTGGATGTAGATACCATATTGGGATTTCCAACACCATGTTAGGAAGGGTGAGCATTGTGGCTACCTGGAAATATTGTACACCCGGTGGGGGGTAAAAGAAATGGATTTGGGTAATGTCTTGGGGGATTGTTTCCCAAACCAGGATATGGCCCTGGGGGAGGGGAAGATCAGGGACGGGTAGAGCTGAACAAGTTCCAGGAGATTCCTGAGGGAGGTATTCTGCAACTAGTGGGATGTTAGGGGTGAAAGAGGCTTCAGTGGGAGAGAAAGTATCTTCAATTGTCATTCTGTTGGTGGAAACGACACATACTTGTGCCGAGGGATGGATGAGCGGTGGTGCTCCGTGGTATGTCCCTAGCAAGGATGGGTCCTTAAAAATTCCAGGGCCCATCTCGATGAGTGGATAGGCATCTGGATTAGTGTGGAAATAAGGGAGGATGTTGTCAATGTTGGATGAAGGGTTAGGCTCATAATGTGATACCTAATCGATGGTAATTATCTTTCCATTATGGGGAAACATCATGGTTTAGAACACAGAAGAGGCGACGACCTTCATAGAATACATGTAGCTGCGACCAAAACAAATATTATAGTCAAGTGGGGCATTGGTAACCTCAATGTCTATAAGGATGTTTTTTCCCCCAAGTTCGACGGGGACATTTTGGAAGATCCCCTCAGGAGATGAGGGTCATTTGTCATAAGCCCTCAGAGTAATGGCAAAGGGTATTAGCTCCGGAGAGCCAAGTTTCTGCCATACGGTTTTGGACATGATGCAAGTGGATGCACCTTCTTCGATAATGCAATGGTGGACTGTGATATGCCAGATTTTAACCGGTATTTGAAAAGTGACAAGAGTGGGGAGACGGGGTTCTCCACTATTGAGATCAAATGTGATGAGTTGAGTATCGGCGGGGTCGACTGCCACCAGGGTGGAAAGTAATGATTTTCATTGAGTAGGACAGGTTTGAATAACTTCTAAGACTAACATGGCAGTGGGGGATTTTTCCAAGTCATCTACTAGACTATAATTGTGGGTTGCCTTAGCTTGAGGGTTGTGAACATTCCTGCGTAACGAGATGCGAGGGATGCGAAGAGGTGTTTCAGTATTGGGGCACAAAATCATCAAAGGTGGGCCAGTCATGACTGGGGTGGCCTCCGAAGTAGTGGGAGTCAGGTCAGAGGGTGCGCTGTATTGACAACTACACATTTGTAGAAGGACTTCTTCCTCACTAGTGAGGAGGATTGTTTGATCTGCAGAAGTGTCTGGGTTGTGATATGGTCCTTCCTGTGGTGGGGAAGGTTGCATCTCTTTTTGGGTGTTCATCACCCCTTGATGTGGTATGGGGTTTTGCAACACGGCCGGGGGTGGGTGCTATACATATTGTTGTGGGGTCTATTGGAGGGCGAGCGAGGTTGGCGAACGTGGTCCATTACCAGATTCTTTCATCTGTTTGAAGTCTGCAATTTGGGGGCAATGGTGGGTATAATGGCCATACTCACCGCAAAGGGCACAAGGGAAGTTTTTCCAAATATTTTTGTTTTTCCCTTGGTGTTTGTTGTTATTTCCCCCTTGGGGGTTCTGGTTCCCTTGGTTCTGTTTGCCCCCTGTAGGTTGGTTCTGCCTTCCTCCTGGTTTGAGATTATTATTGTTTCAATTTTTTCCTTTCTTTATGGCATTGTTCAAATGATGAGATGGATTATCCATATTCAGCTGTTCAAAATTTTGATATTGTTGAATGGGAGAGGATTGAACAAAATTAACCCCAGCATGTGGTTGTCCTTGTGGTGAAGGAATGGGCTGGGGGGGACCAGAGAATGGAATGTATGGATTATGTTGTGGTAATGATCTATAGGATGCATAGGAAGGCTTGGTGCTTTCACTAGTGCTTAGGGTGTAAGCAGAGGTGGAGGAAAGGTCAAGGGGTATGGTTGTTGATAAGGGGGGGGATTATAATAAGGGGGTCCACCATATGTTGGTAGATATTGAAGTGTTCCATACATTGGTGGTTGTTGGGGGTGTAAATTGTGGTGTGTAGTGGTGCCAATCAATCCATCTGCTGAGTGAGACATCCCAGGTTTGTCTTGGCCAAATGGCATGAGTCTCAAGGCATCAGGTAGTACCGTATACAAGTACCCTGACTGTGAGTAAATGATTTCAAATTGGTGGGCCTTGCTAATGGATTCTTCTTCAGATTGGGGGAAGGTGGTGGCCAGATCGTTGGCAAGGAGGGAAACAAGTGATTTGAGGAACCAATTGAGACATTGTTGTGGAGTAGCTTCAACTTTGTAGAGACCACGTCGCCGATTCCATTCGTGAATGTGGCCAGTGATGTGCATGAAAGAGGTTTGTTTAAATTCCGAGAGTAGTTCGAGGACATTGTCATGATGAATTGGTAGTTGAAAGAAGGTCAAGAAAACTTTGGCCAGGGACTCAAAGGTCACATGGGATCCAGATTTTTCTTCTACATACCACTTAGCTGATGGGCCAGTGACTGTACGTTGAAATAACCTTAATCGGATGGAATCATCTGTGATGTTGTTTGAAGAGAACCATAAGTGAAAGGTCATGATATGGTCGGTGGGATCGTCTCCCTGTTTTCCTTCAAACTTGCGAATGTCTGAAGGAAGTTTGGTAGGTATTGTAGGCCATGTGGGGTTGTACAATATAGGATCATTGGTGAGTTTAGTCAGATCCGGTATGTTGAGGGAAGCCAAGTATGGCATATGAGGTGGTGGTAGAGGATTATTTCTAGCCATGGTTTGAGTGTTTTGCGTACTTGACTCTTGAGGGGGACTAGCTGGGTTTGTACTTCCCCCTTGAGAAGAAGTTTCCCCCCAGCTTCCATGTAAAGGAGAGTGTGGGGATGTTTGACCTTGGGAAGTGGACCCAAGCAAAGTGGAACCAAGAAAAGATGATCCCAAGATAGTAGCACTTACATGGGTGTGGGAAAGTATGGATGATGAGTTGGCAAGACTAGGAAATCCCCATAGAATGGGAGGGAGATTTAGCAAGCGTCTGAAATGATGGGGATTCTGTGGGTTCCCTATGATGTCCGGCTAGCAAGGTGGATGTGTGAAAATGGTGATGAGAGAAATTAATGAACAAGATACTTTGTATAACTTGTACCTTCACAATATATCTCACAATCGTATGTAATCACAAGAACACCATACATAAATCAATTGATAAAGAAGCATATATGTGGGTAGGTGGATTTTGTCTACGTGGGAGAACAAAGAAAACAAATGTTCGTGTCCTAAAAGATGTAACGTCCTTCCTCTCAAACAACACTGGACCTTCCAATAGCACTCAACAGTGGGGTCTGAAGCCACCGGAAGAGGAACTAGTGAAGGATGAAGTAATCAGTTATAATGAGGAGTAGAGGGTGCATATCTCGAAAGAGCTGGCGATATTTCCCAATAGCCACACAAAATTCGATCAAGGTGCAATTGCAACCCACAATTGTCTCCTGGGTAGATGTCCTAAAATTTGGTCACTAGGTACCTCAGTCAAAGTGCGACATTTAGATTTTCGGCCTAAGAAATGGGTCATGGGTTGGATCTCGTCCAAGAGGTGAGTGCCTCAAGGGGGGACGCACAGAACAATCGGACCTTGGCCTTCAACCCTTCATGAGTATCTCCCTACCTTATGGTGTTAGGAACACTTAACTTGGAGGATTTAAAGTTCCCTATTTGACAACTTCTATTGTTTGAAGATGTGAGAACCAGACAATGGGGAGTTATTTGGATGCCTATCCCCGAAATCCTACCTAGACTAAAAAAATTATTTTGGTACCTCCCATGGAGGAAAACTTAGTGACTTGTTAGAAGAATTTTAGATGTTGTTGTTTCAGAGATTGGGGGTGTGAGACAATCTCATTGAATTTAAGGGGGAGTGGATAGTTTCGTCAAGAAAAGGGTGGGGTGTTTCAGAATCCCTTTGGAGGAAACTTACTTCAAATTCCACATTTCAAGATGAAAAACTATGTGAGTGAGTAGTGAATTTGTGTGTGAACAAGTGAAAGTGTGACAATATTTTTAATAAAGTATGTGTCATCTTGTTTCATGTGGACTTTGCTTGGTCCTTACAAGTTTTGATTACCTAATTAACTAAATGTCGTTGGTACAACCTTGCGGAATTTTAAAGTCCCTAGGAAACTAACATGTGGACATGTGGGTCCTTACTATTCCTTTAAATCCCTATTGTGATTTAATCTAAGAAAGATTTGAAACTATCCTAGATTGTGGACATGTGGGCATGTATGGGCCCGTTACAAAACCTTTAAACTTCCCTAGTGATTTAATCTAAGAAAGTAAATTTCAACACTATCCTATCTTTGTAGCATGCGGGCATGTATGGGCCCTTAAAATTTTAAGATGTGTTTGAAAAATAAACTAAGAGGAGTCCCGAGGGGGTTGTTGTCTTCTCCTAAAGATTTTGTCTTTTTAAGGAAGATGAAATTTTTCTTCAATCTCTTTATGATTCTCAAGATCGCTTTAGGGCGCGAGAGAAGAGAATACTCAACGATTGATATCCAATTTCTAGTCCCAATGAAAGTTTTATATGTGATGTAGAATGATTCCAACTTAACTTTAGTCAAAGAAAGCCATCCATGTGGAAAAATGAAAAAACAAAAAGAGGAAAAATAATGATTTTAACCCCTGAGTGCCTATGTTTTGATTAATCCCTTTATATGGAGAGGGAATGGAAGTGTGGTGCAGATTACAATATGCATGGAATCAATTTTAAGAAGGCTATGGATCCTCTATAGATCACAAAAAACTTACAGTGTGTGTTTTTCTGCACAGGTGCACGGGTCTCAGAATAGACAGAGGCGCTGTGAGCACCAATGCGTGAACTGAACGTGACTTATGGGCGTAGGTGCGCATAAGGCGCTAAGAAATATAGTAGTTTTCATGCACGTGCACTGAAGACGTGCCTGTGGGTCAAAAAACCCGTGCACGTCTGTTACACATCCATGAAGAAAATTTCGGATGAAATTCTCTCAACTCAACTTTGAATTTGGCTTTCTGTAGGTCGGCTTGGGCCGGTTATGTTTCCTGTAGGTTAAATAAACAGAAAGAAGATATAAAATAACCCAAATGGGGTAGGAAATTGATACCTTTCCCCAGTGGAGTCGCCAATCTGTTGCACCTGTTTTGTCACCTAAATGAGCAACATAGGGGTTCTTACAAGCCTAGTTGGGTCAGTTAGGCAAGACAACAGTAGAGGAAAGAGTTATAAGTGTAAAGCATAAAAGATAAGAAAATAATTAAACTAAGAATGATAAAAGAAATTAAAATATAGTGCATAAGGACATTAGAAAAAGAAACAAACAAGATTCATTGCCAACAATGGAAAGGATTATATTAGTGGAAAGAAAACACCAAAGAGAAAGGGAGACTTGGGGTCCCCTCTCCCACCAAGGGAGGGCTCTTGGACCCCCAAATATTGAGCTCTTCTTACAAGTGAGGAACTAAAATGAAATGGTGAAGAGAATCCAAAGCACATCCAATCTAGAGGTGATATGAATGGCTAACTGAAATGGTGTTAGCATGCTCTTGATGAGGAAAGAGGATCCTTCAAGAGAATATCAACAACATAACAATACAAATGAATTCCTTGAAAATGTAGTGCACCCATGGCCTCTTTTTATAGCATAACTTTGAGACATTATTTAACTAGCTTTTAGTGTGAACAAGGGGCCATTTAGGGCACCCTTAGGTCTTTGACCAGCCACCCAGTTGGATCCAGCCGAGATTTGGATGTCAAATCGACTTGGAAGATGAACCAGAAGTGGGTGGGAAGCCGACTAATATCATAAATGCGCTGTTTTGAGGGATGCGCGATTTTTTGCGTCCATAGTTGCGCATCGTGCACATGTGTTCTTTTTCCTGCATTTATGAATTGTCCATGTGCGCGCGCTCCTTGTGTAGTCTTAGCGCATGCTGATTTTATTGTTGATTGTATTGTTTTGGGCCTTTTGGAAATGCATTTTTGGTCATTTTTGGTCCATGGGTGAACTAATAGATGTTTGAAGATGTTGGATTCCTGTAACCATTTGCAGACGTAATTTTAGTGATAACAAGGCTAAAGAACATGTTATTGTCCTTTCCTTAATATCTTTCACTACTAGATTAAGCTAGAAAGCCAATTTTCTTGAAGATTTTTCTAAGGGCCTTGCCATTGCAACAACCTATCACATTTTTCTTCATCTAAGTCATCATCTACTTCTTCTTTGAACTAAAGAAGGAGGAAAAATACTAGGGCCTAGGGTTACCTACTTCCTAGTATCCTTTTCCCCCCCTAGGGTTTGGTGATTGAAGCCTTGGGATACCAACGCTTCAATTATTGACCCCTCTTGTTTTTAGTTCTCTCATTATCATTTGTTCCTTCAAGATTTTTCACTCCCTAAAAGGACTCCATTTACCCTAAAAAATCATTTATCTAAGATTTACTATTGAGTGATTGACAAAAACTACTATCAAAATATATACCTTAAGCTCTCAACTAACTATTCCTAACTGTAGAATAGTTTAATATACTAACCTATTTTCTTATGTTACTAAAGTAAGCTACAACCATATATTGCAACACTAAAATCACCTAAAATAAATTGAAATGTTTTATTAATACACTACCTTATTTGATTTTTTCAAATGCTAGTACTTTGATATTGATGAGTGATTATTCTTGGTCATTTTGAAGCCATTTTAAGGCATTTACTGTGAAGCTATTGTATTATAAAAAATGATGCTATAAATTTCTGTTTGCTTCACCATATATCAACTATTGCTTTTATTGATAAAGTCCATGGTTTTATGAAGTACTAACAACAAGTTGTACTTGCAAAACATATATTTTCTTATTGTTTTGTTTTGGGCATGTACATCTAAATTATTTAATACTTCATTGGTTAAAATCTTGAGACTTTTTTATTAGTGTGACCCGTGAGAGAGGACATTTTCATAGACATTTTCACTTTTTCCTTCTCAAACCCCCAGGTCACCAGGGATGTCTCCCTTGGGCCATCAACCATAAATAGAAAGAGGCATCCTATTGAGGTGATAGTGATAGTATAACCTCCCGTTACACCAATTTTCCTTCCATTAACCTTTCCTTGGGATCAAAGTACAATTTATGCGATAACATGGTGGATGCCATTTTGAAATCTGAGACCATCTGTGGTGGTGAGAGGGGTTTCTAATTGTGCAAAAGGGTATTTCTTATCATGTAGTCTCTCGACACTCCATATATGCAACTTGAGGGCCTTGAGACTTAATATTTTTTGTTATCCACAAAATGGGGATAACACTGCTCAAAATAGAATGTTGGGTCACTCTCTCCTGTATGCTTATGCACATTGTTTTATTCCTCTATACTAAACCTTATTTACATGAGTTTGTTGTATTGTGGCCCATGTTTTATCCCCTCTCTATGCACAACCCACTATCTAGTTGGAGTTGCCTTTAATACGACATCAAGTGCTAACATCCTTTGTTGTTTAAGTACCTACAATTCAAATGACTTTATAAACATGCTTATATCAGTTAATTTGTCACACTTGGGTGCATCACATAGCTCTGTTCTAATCCAGCACAAGGATCGGTTTATGCATGAACATCAACTAATTGACACTTCATGCATCCTTTGTTGTCAATGTTCTAGACTTGCTTCTGAATCTGATGCACACGAACTAATATGTCTCCAACTCAGTGCACTATCTGCTATTGGTTTGACATAATCCTCCATCTGTACAGTCATGTTATATAAATTGTCAATGTCATTCCCTCTTGTTGGCTCTATGTATCTCTTTCCTTCTGATGGGTCCAAGGGCGCAATAACTTTCAAATCTCCAACCTCAAATATCATCTCCCTCCTTTTCAATTTAATGATCTCCTGGTTATCTGAATCCCATCAGTGATGGATATGGTTGAATATCATCCAATATATCAATAACTTTAAACTCTTCCATTCTGTATACCCCATCTATGTTCACATATACTCTTTTCAAACGATCGATTGAGACTATTTTGTGTTGATTTCCAAGCCTTAATTGAACATTATACCATACTAACTTTGGTTTTCCCATCATCTTCCATGTCTATTTTAGTAAAACATTCATGTCAGATCCAAAGACCAAGATGACATTATCCACACCATACTCCCCAATCAACACACCAAATTAGAATTCTTCATTGGTTCTCTTCCCGCGTAGTACATGATTTACCATCCTTTGTGTGACAACGATTTCTCTTCCTCATGTGCAGTGATCAATCATGTCATACAATGTACTCAATGTAGTTTCATCCTTCATTAAATTTACACAACTCAAAAAATTTGTTAGTGTGCTTACCTTTCTCGTTGGCTTCTCTAGCACAATGTGATCTTCTATACGAGGCGCAGATGATGTTGATGCTCCCTAATCCTATCCAAGTACTTCTTTTCTTTCTTTCTGATATGTCTCCCTTTTCTGCTAAGGATCAAATGTTGGCATAGGCCCTGCTAACTTCCTTACCCATTGCTCAGTCTAATTTCCTTGATTCATGATATCAGCCCTTGTTCTAGCTCCTCTACGCATAATAATTGTTATTCTTGGTCCCTCATTAATTTTTTCAGCTAATATCTTCTGCACATTCTGATTTTGATTTTGGTTATGGGCCTTCCATTTCGTAACTAGTTGAGGAAAATATTCCATCGCATGATCCAATCCTTTGTAGTATGTACATGTTGTACACGGATTTGAGCAGTCACTAGCCAAGTGTCCTGGTTGATTACAATTATAACATATTATTGGTCCTCTTCCTCCCCTACCAAAATTTCCTCTGCCTCAACCTCTACCAAATTTTCTTTTGTTCCCTTGATTGGAACCTCTTTGATTGTTATATTGCAGACCAACCCCTTATGCTACATCATTCTCTTCCTAAATCCTGTACATATTTGATGTGCACTCACTCATTAAGTCAAACACATCGTGATCCTTCTATTCATGTCCCACAGACTTGAAAAAATTGTAAAATAAATTCCTTGGTGTACTCTAATACTTCTGTAGTAATGGGCACTCAGTGGGATGATGGCCCCATTTCTTACATATCTCACAGTATCCATCCCCTGGTAATGGATTTCACACTCTAGGTGCCAAATATTGCATGAATGCTAGGCATTTTTCCTTGTGATGGCATTGAGTTTTGCACTTGGTATACCAAACGTTTTCTCATTTCTCCTTCCCTTTTGTAAGCTAGTCTAGTTGAATCGTCAACGCAACCAAATGCATCTGAACGTGTGCCATTCATCCACACTATCTCCTACCAGATATGACTCTAATTTCATTACAATTTACAACACCTCAGGCTGCGACGTAACCTTTTGTTGAATCAATGGCCTGTGAATGTGTGGTAGAAGCCCTGCAATAAACCATTCTTGATGATGTTGATCTAGGATTTGTAATGTCAGTCTACCCATGACATCCTTAAATATATGATCAAAATATGATACTGAATCGGTTTGTACTTGTTTATTTCCTTCAATTTTTTGATGTATTTCAATTCTGACTTTGGCTTTTTGAACTCCTTCAACAATGCTTTCTTTATTTATGCCAAAGTTATGGCCTGTCTTGTAGGTGTGATACTCTGTAAATTCATATCCCATACTAGTGCACAGACTCTAAATGTTGTCGCTAACTACGCAATCTTCACAACCTCATCATGTATATTCTTAGTGGCCCAAATTGTTTCAGAGACAAACAGATGTTGTTATGGATCCTCTGACCCCACTCCCTAAAACTCAGGAAGTCTAAGCATATTATCTACCCATTCCATGTTTCTTTGTGTAGTCCCTCCTCTTGGTGATGTTGGTTGACTTTGATTCTGACTCTCACTCTACGCATTAATTCCAATATTTTTACTAATACTACTTTGTCCTCCTTGGATAACTACAATGGATTTTGAAATATATTCGACTGTTATCTCTGATTTTGGTGACACACAGAAGGTTGTGGATTCAACATAGGACTTATTCTGAGTAGGACTTAATGACTCTCCTATTACTGGACTAGACTGGATCCCCTCTTCTTATCCTCCTATATATGATATTTCCACAATTCATACTAGTGTGGAAGGTTCTCTCCCCTCTGAATCACTATGTGGCTCTCCTTTTTCAACTCCAGTATTTTTCCTCTTGTACCTCCTTCCTCTGGGAAACTCTCCAAACTCATATTATTCCTTTGGAATATTGTCTTCTTGCATCCACAATCCCTCCCTTCCTTTTTCACCACTTTCTTCATTCTATCAGACAATCCTCTTGGAATCCCTTGTTTCCCCTATGTGCATGAACCCATTCATCCATTATATTCCATGATCATCACTTGTTTTTCACACAATAAACGATTTATCCATGTACCTAATGATTTCAAGAATCTCTCATGCAGACCTTTCAAAAAGTCCCTTTTTTGCAACACTATATGATTGAATGCAATCTACTACAAACTATGTAATATATCCTCGTAATATTCGATCCAACCAAAAGTCAAATTCGCTAGTAGTTGGATTACTTACAGAATTCAATTATCTTACCAATTCAGGAGTCTAATTCCTCAATTTTGTTTCCCTAAATCTTCTAGTTTTCTCTACTAACCTTTCTAGCCACTCAGTCATAATAATTGGGAATTTACCAAAGAAAATTTCATGCAGATATATGTACACATACCTTTGCAACCATTGTTTTTCACTCATCTGAGGATTCATGTTATCTTGTCATGCAAACTCCCATTCATTTATTTCCAACCATTCTTTGATCTCCTTCTTAGTCGACCTCCAAAACATTCCCTTAATCACAATTTATCGGTCCTGAAAACAAAACCATTTCTTGGCACTGTGTGCAGGTTGCAATACCCTAGGTTCGATTTATTTGTTACCAACAAAACTCACCAAACACAGTCCCTTTCAGCATCACCTTCTTGCACAGATGAAGTCTCACCCGAGGTATCTATTGGGACTATGAGAACAAGGTTTCTACAATATTGAGGGAATGGAAGGAATTCATTTGGTTCATTTTTTGTTTTTTCTATTAGTGCATGTAACTCGATTCCTATTCAATACTAACTTACATATGATTCAAATTCCTATAATTACTATAATATAGATTCATCTATACTCCATTGTTGTAACAATTATTCTTATTGCACAAATATTCAACATGAGGTAAAAATAATATCCTATGCATCCATCCATAATCCATAAGAAAACATATAAACTACAGACATAACATGATTCAATATCATCTCTTAACATTCGTTTGTTCATTCTTCTCATCACATACTGTTACATTCAAGAACCAACTACACCGGGAACCCCATCCTCCACAAAATATTGAGGGGTCCCTCAATACATCTCATAGACTATACTTCAACCTCGAATAGAACACAACACAATAGAACATAACCTAAAATAACCCTTAATATCCTAACCCGTTACATATTTATAAAGAAATCTAGGGCTAAAAACCTTAATTTTCTCATCCCAAAAATACCTCATTACAATGCATGCCCAGTTCAGTTAACTAGCTGTTCAACTTCTTTATTCTTCTTTTCAATCTGCATGTTGCTTTTCTATTTTTCTTTTATTGCTAGAATGTCGATCTGTCATCTTTCTTCCATTCTTTATTCTCTTTCTCTCTTTCCTTATCCGTTGTCGGATTTATTCTTCTATCTATGGATTGTCTTCCTCCTATGCACTTTCCTCCTTCTGTGCAGTATCCTTGTAGATGTGCCTTAGTTGCATGCTCAGTGTATTTCCTCCTTCTTCTACACACTTTTTATATACTTATGATTTTTTCCCAAAAAATTATCCAAAATTCATGTCTAACAGTGGCCATATTTGGTCCTTGTATCGATAGAGCATTCCTACAACTCCTTTGATCACTATTTGATAATCCACCTCCTGGAGTACCAATTTTTCAGGTACAAATTATTGAAGGAGATGAGGGGATTTCATAGCACCATATATCTTGATATAAGTGTCAGGATCCATTAAGTACCAATCCCTGATACTCTTGATAATATCCATTTCCATGTCGGTCATGTATGGGGTAGGTGTGTAGAAGATGAACTCATATAACAGATACATGATGTGTTCATAGATATTCTGGTACCCTATCATGTACTTGTTCTCCCAGATCACTTTGCAATATATATGGATGGAGGCGTCTGTTGGATACCATGCCAAACCCATGTTTGGGTACTGGTGGGTGACGCACATGATGTCTATAAGATATGATGACATATGTAAACTCGAGACAGTCCTGAGTTGAGATTTTATAATTGCAGTGATGGCCTCTGCCATGTTCGTTGATAGTATGTTGTCCCAATTTAATGATAACCATTTTTCTACACAATATTATATTAATGATAGGCACAAGAGGGTAAAATTGGAGGTGTCTTGCTCCCCGTAAATCCTGCATAACATGGACAACATGTATTGATAAGGATTTTTAAGATTGGTTGTGGGATACCCACCGGTGGGTCTGAGTTTGAACTGCTTATCTAGCTTATAACATGTGGGGCATAGATCCTTGGATGAATATTTAAACTCACCAAGAAGTTCGATTTATATATTCTTGGTCCCTTTTCCATATGATATCATTTAGCTAGGTTTGTGGGTTGGAATGATGCTATGGGTTTCCCCCTAGTGTTGTAGACAAACCTTCTTCCCACATCCATGTGTTTCAGTATCTAGTAAATGGAATCGACATAAGGGAATACAACAATGTGGAATGATACTATGAATATCCCATACTTTCTAATGTTCTTGAAAATATTTAGTTTGTCCTGGTCTTCAACATCTATATAAAAGATCTGCTTTTTGAACATTTGATAAACATCTCCCCATCTAAGTACGTCTCCTTTTTCTAAGAATCTAGAAGTGTTGTTGTACATGGCCATGATAATATCTAGTTCTGTAATATACCATATATAAAAAGTATGTAGAGAATAAATAAAATCCTAGTAATGGCATAATAACAACAATATAACCACAATAATAACCACAATAACACTGAAATGATATAATAATAACAACAAAAATATCTCTTTGATTATGAGAACAATGTTCATGGGCCTCTTCGAGGGGGCAACCTCCAGTCGAGCATAGCTCTATTACAATAATCTCCAAGCTAGGGTTTTCATACCCTTGACTCCTATTTATACTAAATATGTCTATCAAAAGCAACATCTAGAGGAAGATCCTTCTAGAAGTGGAAGATTCTATTAGGTATTCTTACATTTGACTTATTATATTTTATTGCAAGGCCTTATTAATATTGACCTTTATTACATCTGAATATATTGTTCTAACTATGTGCGGGTTAGGACCCTAACATGTCCTCCCCCTTAAAAACAACCTTGTCCTCAAGGCTTGAGATGTGGAAATTGCTGCATAATGGTAGCTGGTTCCCAAGTGGGTTCTGCTGGAGTTGTATATTTCCATTGGATTAACACTTCCTTGATGGTTCTTTGACGCAGGTGATGCTCACATTAGTCCAAAATGGCTTGTGGCTGTTTCCAAATGGATCCTTCTTCGGCTAACTCAGGAAGGTTGGTTTGAATTTGGCACTTAGTTCCGACCACCTTCTTTAAGAAGGAAACATGAAAAACAGGATGTAGCTTCGAATGACTGGGAAAAGCTAACTGATAGGCCACATGTCCCACATGCTTGAGAACTATATAAGGACCATAAAATTTGGGTGCTAGCTTCTGACAATGCTTGGCCTCGAGGGAATTCTGCTTGTAAGGTTACAGGCAAAGAAACACCTGATTCCCTTCTTCAAATTGACGTTTAGAGCAACCTTGATCTACTTTTTTCTTCATGCGATTTTGTTCCATGAAAAAATTCTCTTTGAGGGTACGAAGAATATCCTCTTGAACTGTAAGTGTTTGGTCAACCACCTGGACCTTTGAGACACCAGGTAAGTATGAGATAACTGAAGGTGGCTTCTGTCCATATACCGCTTCAAAAGGAGTCATGTGTGTAGCTGTATGGTATGAAGTGTTGTACCACCATTCAGATAAGGGTAACCATTGAGCCCACTGATTTTTCTTTTCCGAGGCAAAACACCTCAAATATGTTTCCAAACACTTGTTGACAATTTTTGTTTGACCATCAGTCTGGGGATGATAAGATGTACTGAGATGCAATTGGGTGCCTTGTAGCTTGAACAGTTCTTGCCAAAAATTGCTTGTGAAAGTGGGGTTGCGATAAAAAACAATAGAGTGTGGCATGCCATGGAGATTGAAGACCCGATCCATGAAAATTTGAGCCACCGTGGATGATGTAAACGAGTGTTGAAGAGAATAGAAATGAGCATACTTGGAAAGATGATCAACAACCACCATGATGACTGATTTATTTCCCGATTTGGGTAAGCCTGTAATAAAATCCATAGAGATGTCCTTCCAAATAGCAGGTGAAATCGGGAGCGGTTGTACTGTGCCCGGAGATTTTACTGTTTCTCCCTTGTTGTGTTGACACACATCACATTTAGCGACAACATTACGAATTTCCTATTTCATACCATCCCAGAAAAAAAAACGTTTGACCCTGTGATAGGTTTTGGTGAACCCGGAGTGCCCCATTGTCGGTGTAGCATGAAGCTCAGAAAGTACCATGGATTTAAGATTTGATTGTTTAGTTAAATACAAATGGCCTTTGTATCTAAGCTCATCATGGAGCCAAGAGTTCCCTGGGGGAGTTGGAGCATTGGACTGCAATTGTTTGATCAACTGTGAAATTTTGGGATCTTGTAGCCATTCGTGTCGAACAACTTGGATCCAATCTGGTACAATGAAGGAAAGAGAAAAATTGGATCCTTCATCTTCATATTTGTGGGAAAGTGCATCCACAACCACATTTTCTTTTCCTTTCTTGTAAATGGTCTCATAATCATAGCCAAATAGCTTAGTTACCCATTTTTGTTGCTCTGGGGAGGAAATGCATTGTTCCAAAAAATACTTGAGGCTTTGATGGTCTGTCTTAATTTGGAAGCATTGCCCCAATAGATAAAGGTGCCAAAAATCAACGACATGAATAATAGCCAACATTTCCTTTTCATAGATAGATTTGCCCATATTTCTTTCAGATAGTTGCTTGCTGGTAAAGGCCAAAGGTCGACCCTCTTGCATAAGGACAACACCAATTCCTTTCCCTAAAGCATCACATTCCAAGACAAAGTTTTTTGTGAAATCGGGAAGGGCCAGGACTGGAGTGGTGCACATGGCCATCTTGAATGTTTGAAAAGCTTGAGCAACAACTGGAGTCCAAGTGAAAGAGTTCTTTTTTAGGAGAGCAGTGAGAGGTGTTGCAATCTTTCTGTAATTCTTAACAAACTTGTGATAATAACCTGTTAAGCCCATAAATCCATGCAAGCTTTTGAGAGTCTTGGGGTGAGGCCAGTCTTGCATAGATTCAATCCTTTTAGGATCCACATTGATGCCATCCTTTCCAACCATATGACCCAAGTATTCTACTTCTGAGGCACCAAAAGCACATTTAGACTATTTTAGGAAAAGTTGGTGTTGAGAGAGTAGATGGAGAACTCAATCCACATGAGAAAGATTTTATGTCTATGTCTTTCTATGGATGAGGACATAATCAAATAAAACTAAGAAAAAATGACAGAGAAAAGGACGGAAGACATGATTCATGAGGCTTTGTAAGGTGGAGGGTGCATTACATAGGCCAAAGGGCATGAACAAAAACTCATAGTGGCCCTCATGAGTTCTAAAGGCAGTCTTGGGAATGTATGACTCTTTCATATGTATCTAGTGGTAGCCCAAATGAATATCAAGTTTAGTAAATAATTGGGTGCCACTCAGTTCATACAGGAGGTCATCAATGACAGGAATTGTAAATTTGTCTTTAATGGTAAGTTTTTTGAGGGCACGAAAGTCAGGACACATTCGCCAAGAACCTTCTTTCTTCAAGACCATGACCACAGGAGAAGAGTAGGGGCTCATACTAGGGAAGATAACACATGCATTAAGGAGTTCCTAGACCATTTTCTCAATTTCATTTTTTTGGGAAGAGGGGTGACGATACAAACGAATATTGGGAGGAAGGCTTCCAGGTACAAGGGGAATGGAATGATCATGAACACCACGTGAAGGAGGGAGTCCCTAGGGAGTAGAAAAGACCACTTGATGTTTATAAATGATGGCTTGGAGTTCTTGTAGCACTTAGGGTGTTTCTATTGCTTGGATGGCATGGAGTTGAGAAATAACACCAGAATGACCCTTTTTGAACATATTTTCCATGTGATGGGAACTAATAATCTTAGGTGAACCGGTGGTGATGACTTGGAACTTATATTTGTGGCCCTCATGGTAAAATTGCATGGTTAATTCCTTAAAATCCATGAGAATGGGACCCAAATTCCTTAGCCAGTCTGCACCCAAGACAATGTCACACCCACCCATGTCTATAGAAAACATATGAGATTTCAGGTGGTAGTCACCAATTTGGAGACACACATTTTCACAACACCCTCCACATTTCATGGAGCCACCATTGGTAATCATGATTTGAAAATTATTGACAGCATGGATGTAGCAATGAGTTTCTTGGGAAATGCGGTGATGAATAAAATTATGGGTGCTTCCACTATCAACCAAAATGATGACCTTCCAGTACTTGATGTAACTGATTAGCTTGAGGGTTTGGGGAGCAGAGAAGCCAGTGAGAGCATTGAAAAAAATGATCGGTTCTACTTCGGGAGTGTTTGAGGGAGGGGTTATGTCAGGGGTTTCAGGTGACTCAGACACAAGGGGAGTTTCAATATCCTCTTCCGAAATATCCTTAGAGATGGCCATAAACAACTTTTGTTCCTTACACTTGTGGCACGGGAAATATTTTTCATCACAATTAAAACAAAGGCCTTTGAGTTGGCATTCAACAATTTCATCCTTGGTCAATTTTTGGATCTTTAGTGGAGCAGAGGCAGTAGTGGGGTTTACTGGTTTAGGGCGAGGGATAAAGGAGGGTTTTTAGTTTTGAGAATATACAACATGTTGTGCTTCTTTATCTCTTTTAGTATCCTCCACCCATATCTGAGGCCGAGCCATGAGGACATGGGCCTGAATCTCATCCTCGAGGCCATTGATAAGACATTCTCGGAAAAAAGCATCAGACATGCCCTCTGAACGGAAATCCAGGCCCTCAAAGGCAACTATAAAGTCTTCCATTGTTCCTGATTGTTTCAACTTTGTCAAATGACCCAAATGGTTGGTGTCAGTGTCAAAGAATTCATAAATCTCTGCCAAAAAGTGTGTCCAAGCAATATACCCTTGACGAGAAGTTTTTATCCATTGCCACCATTGCCAATGTTCTTTATCTAGATGGAGAACACCATACCAGAGTTTGGCCAAGTCATTTTTAATGCTGTATAAAGAGAAATAATGTTCCATTTGGGTTACCCAACCAGTGGGGTCCGAGCCATCAAATTTGGTCACATCCACTCGCGGAAGGTGTAGGTCACATTGAAAGTGATGGTTCTAAAAGTTATGGGAATGAGAGGAATTGTCACCTTCAGTATGTGGATGTGAGGAAGAGGAAGGGTTATCTGTAGGGATATGCAGTTTGGTGCAGAGTGACGAAAAGACAGATTCAAGCTGGGTGGTGAGGTCTTGTTTGATTTCCTCCATTGAGGATTGCATGGTTGTATTGATGGAGACAACATTGGCACTGAGTTGTTTTAATTCTTGTTGGGTCTCGATGAGACCAGATTGTAAGGTTTTGAAGCGAGCTTCCAATTCTTGGCTACGGGTATGGGCCATGAGGATTGGGGAACTGAAAAGGGGCGGGCATGGTCAAACAGTTTGCCAAAAAATGATATGGATGAAAGTGACAAGGGAGAAGAGATGAATCTAATGGAATAGTTCTAAAACCTATGGAGTTATACTCCGATCCGAAGAATACTACAAAGAGGAAATTCCCAAATGCTTAACTAGAAAAAAATGTGTATTTACTTGGCAACCCGAACACATTTGCACGGAAATAGATCTTGTCTATTTTAATTTGTTTATGTTTCTGTCCCCAAGGGTTAGGTATTCAAGGGGTCTATAGACAAGGTTTTTCCTTGTGCTATTTCTCTCTGATATACGTATGGGGTCCAACAGTAGTACTCAGCCCAATATCTTAGGGCACTAACTAAGGAGGATAGACTGTACCCTTAGCCATACTACCTGACTACCCAGGTACTAGAGAGTATATTCCCAAGTGATGTTCTCAGTGGCACTATTGCATTCATGAGTCCGATTAGTTTATCTAAAGAGGGCTTCAGGAAATCTAGGCCGATCCATACACAGGTGTTGTATAATGCATTACCACTCGAAGGGGTACCAACAGGGGTTACAAGGGTGGCCAACATATGTGCGCTTAAGAACCACTTGTATTTCCTGCATGTATGAGTCCCTCAACAAAATTTTTAGGCGCGTAATGACATATCTCTATGGCTTAAAGATGCCGGAATATGTCTCTACCTTAAAAAAAAATTACCCACAATTTCTACCAAGGAAAGTTCTCTGATACCACTTGTAATATACCAGATATAAAAAATATGCAGAATAGAAATAAAATGCTAGTAATGGAAGAATAACAACAATATAACTAGAATAATCACCACAATAAAACTGAAATGATATAAGAATAACAACAGAAATAACACTTTGATTCTGAGAGAAATGTTCACGGGCCTCTTCGAGGGGGCAACCTCCAGTCGAGCAGAGCTATATTACTATAATCTCCAAGATAGGGTTCTCATACCCTCGACTCCTATTTATACTAAATACGTCTATCAAAAGAAGCATCTAGAGGAAGATCCTTCTAGAAGTGGAAGCTTCTATTAGGTCTTATTACATTCGACTTATTCTATTTTATTGCAAGGCCTTATTAATATTGACCTTTATTACATCCAAATATATTTTTCTACCTATGTGCAGGTTAGGACCTTAACAGGTTCATCTTCAATCTGTTGATCTCTTTTGGAGGATTCGGTGGAAGGTATTTTTATGGTTGTTTTCTTTCTAGTAGAAACATATGAACCTGACAAATTAAAGATGAGATTAGTGCAAGGACATAATCATAACCGATACATGTTCATCCAAAAAAATAATAATTTTCTTGAGCATATTATAAGAAATACCCGAGGAATAATTGGTGATGATGTTGGGGGAAGGTCATCATATAATGAGGAAAGAATAATGGCAGGCATGGTGAACACCTTAGAAAAAACCAGAGTAGAAAAAGGTCCAACAGGTTTGAAACCAGAGCATTTATTACGAACTGCTTCGATGGCTATCAGAAGAATTTCCAAGAAAGTTAATGGAAAGAGATTTGGTGTATACTGACGATGTTTGTGTTAAATCATCTGGTAATACCGAAGAAGTCTATATCAAGTTGTTCAAGGTGACCAGGTGAGTTAGTGTTGAGTTTTCCGATGAGCGGAAGGGGTTGTATGAAGAACCGATAGAGTTAGTCTTAACTCCTTCGGTGAATACATAAGGAGTTAGTGAAAAATTCCCCTTCTTGGGATTTTGATCCATCGAAGAAAAAAGTCGAGATCTCAGAAGTGAAGTTGGGAACTCACTTGTATAAGTCTACTTTTGGAATTTCCTTTTGATCTTTTACGATCTAAGCATGAATATTGTGTTAAGGTTCACTATATTGTTCAACTATTTTAGGTTTGTACGATAGTGGAAACTCTGACCTTTGTGAAAATAATACTTCGGATAGGCATGGTGAGAATTTACCAAATATAGAGTCGTAAGAATAATTTTCTAGGACCGATAATTCAATAGAGAAGGGTTCATTAGGGGCTTCCAAGTTAGTGACAGTGTGCTTCAAATATTTTTCCCGGTTAATCCTGATCATGTTAGGATTTACCTTAAAAGATAACCACGACTGGGGAAAATCCATACTGAAATATCCATGTATATTTTCAGACCAATCCCTACTTAACAATATCCCATATGCTTCTAGAATATCTACAATTATTATGTCTATGACGTGGTGGAATTTTGGGTTAGAGGCAATTTAGATCATGACATCCTTTAGTTCACCAATTACCTTAACTTCGGTTCTATCTAGTTGAATAATATGCATGTCACTTTTGGTAGGGGTAGCATTCAACTTATTTCATATTGACATAGGCATGACCTTCTAAGAAGCACTGGAGTCAACTAAATAGTTGTGCAGATT
This sequence comes from Picea engelmannii, assembly GCA_009831015.1. Lineage (NCBI taxonomy): Eukaryota > Viridiplantae > Streptophyta > Pinopsida > Pinales > Pinaceae > Picea > Picea engelmannii. The sequence goes on from ML793729.1 coordinate 233,897, forward strand.
TATGTTGTAGATTTCAAAGGTTAACAAAAAAAGTGCGACATATGACCAAGATTTCTTATTGGCAGACATCGTATTCACATTAGGCCTTCTGGATTCCCATATTTCCCTTTCCCTGAGATTGGATTTGGGTTAGGATTTAACATGATCTTGTCATCCTCTTCCAAGGCTTGTACTAGTAGATATTTTTACTGAGGAATTTTTCATAAGTCCATTACTGAAATGTTGTCTTTCAACTTTTTCAAGTATTCTACCACATTATATTCCAGTTTTGTTGTTTCAAGAACCTAGAAATTTGGGGTGTGATTAAGTGGTTGGGTCAGTTGATACGAGGAGGATTTTTTCTCAGACATATTAGGAGCTTGTTCTATGACAGGTTGATTCTACATGATGGGTCCCTCACTCCTAGTTTGGAATGCTAGATCTTCCAGTAATTCCTCTTCTTCTAGAGGGATACCATAATATGATGTATGGATGACATCCTGTATAACCATAGTTTTTTGATCAGGTGGTTCAATAACCTCATATTCTACAGTTTTTTATGTTTGGTCATTGGGCTATTCAGTTAGAGCACAACCATCTAGGACACGGTTAGCAAACAAGTTCATGGAATTAAACCATTGAGGGAATTCCTTTTTTGAATGATGTTCTTGATGGTAATTACAATAGGAATCAAAGGCCACTTCCCCTGAATCAATGATCAATTTATAAGGTGGGGGTTATATGGATTTAAATGGTGGATGTATTCTAAAAAAAGGTTTGTAGGGTCTAGGGTTTGATGTGCCTTCCCCTACGTTCCTTTTCAAGTCTACAATTTCGTTAGATAGTTTCTTAACCATCCTTTGTAGGCTTTCCAAATGAATGTTATCCTTTTCAATGCTTTATTTTTTTGGTTTACCTGGCATTCGTGTTAGTAAGAGTCCCCTCCTAGGTGTTTAGTATGTTTCCTTCTTCAAAAAGGAGATCTAGCTATCTTTGCATCCTTTCATTTGAAATTCAATAATTTTGGCTTCCTCAAAATTCTCATCCAGAGTGATTTTAGCAGCCCTCTTAATGAACATAGAGATGGAGGTTGGTAATGCATTAGTATATACCTCAATCTACAGTTCTTGGGAAGGTTTAGCATTAGGTTGAAATTTTTTAAGGATGGCAGTGAATCTCTGATTAAATTCTTTGACCTTCTCTTTGGGACCCATGGTGGCGAAAAAAAGTTGAGCCATCAAGGCCCCGATAGTTGTCTCTTCAAAAAAATTATCCAGAAAGTCCTTCTGAAATTTTATCCAACTATTAGTGGATCAGACTGGGATATTGAAATACAATGTCGAAGCCGAGTTCTAAAAAGTATAAGGGAACAATCTACAAACTACATCCTCATATTGGACATTCATCAATCTTATTTCCAATATGAATTTATTGATGTGATCTTTGGGCGACCCAGAGGTTTCTAAGTCATACTCTGGGAGAAGTTTCTTCGTGTTCCTAGGAAAATGGTGTAATCGTCCTGGTATGGCCAAGGCATCCCTAACTGGTTGTTAGCAGGTTTATCATTACCATTTGGGATTTCCTCATTATTATTTTCCATATTGTCTAACCTATTATATGAGTCCTCTGAGTTGGAGTCAGCTTCTTCAGATTCAAAACTTTCAATATTAGAGTGTGTACTTGTTGGTGGGGTGATAAGAGGGGTTTTAGGAATAAAACTGAGAGTCTGGTCGATTTTAGTTAAGGAAAAATCTACTAGGTCCTCCATTGTATGGACAAAGATGTGATCTGGGGTATCCACTACTGGTCTAGCAATTTGTTTCCTATGGGGAATAAACAAAGCTAATGGTAGTGCTTTGATATGACGGGCGTATGATATGGTAATCATCCTAAATGTGTTGATTTCATTGCAGGTAATTTCATAGGGAATTTATGGGTGAATGTATGAGTCATATTTAGTGTGTGGTGACTCACTGGTAGTAGGGGTACCTTCAATCTTAGGGATATCCTGAGAAGGACTAGCCATGCATGTGGGTTGTTTTGAATCTATAGGTTTTTTGAGGTAAGTTTCTATTGAAAGAACTATTTTGACCAACCATGCATTCATTTAGGCCCTCCTTCTAGTGCCAATTTTGTTGAGGGGTAAAAATTCCCTTTAACTCAGCAGTAGGAATCATGCCCAGAGATGAGACCCAATTAGACTCTTCCTTGTTTAAGATAACATGATTCTCCATATTGATGATTCAACAAGTTTTGATGGGATTTGATTTCGACTTAAAGATGGATCTTATTTGACTCTTTTTTGTAAGTTTTAAACTTGTGAAGTAAAGAAATGCATATAGATTTTTAAGAAAAACATAATTTAATCAATGGCTCATACACATAGTAAACAAAGATTTATACCAGAAACCCTCAACTAGGGAAAATCTTTCTTATATTCATTATATCAAGTTTGACCATTCACCATACAATATATACAATGTTTTTAGGTATTTTGTAGATACCAAAACCCTAATCCCTAATCCAGGATTAATTTAGAAAACCGCTAAAAATAGAAAAATCCACTAAAAATAGCAAAACCTGCCCAAAAAAAACATTTTGGGGCACTGACCCGAATGCTGCGCGTAACTAGGGGGGGAATACCTAACCCCTATGGGACCCCCCTAGGAAGCGCCCAATGCACATGACACAAAGAGAACTACTAGAGGGATTGTCATATGCAGTTTTCAAATCTGACGTGCCTACACATACACATGCAAAGAATATAACACATACCCAACATTCTCCCACTTGTTGTTTTCTTTGCATCCAAGGGTCCATAGGATTATATAGTGAACAATCCAAGGCAAAAATGCCCATTGTTACTCTACACCAGGAGAAATTTTCTGTGCTCACATGCTTTTTCAATGAATCTGTAACATTCTTCAAAGTGTCAACCTTTTCCAGCAACACCTTCTTTTCCTCAACCACGTCTCTCACAAAGTGATACTCAACATCAATATGATTTGTCTTAGAATGATAAGCTGGGTTCTTTTCCAGGAATATTTCACTCTGACTGTCACAATCTAATCTCACTACTCATTGTACCAACCCAATACCTGAACACAATCTCTATAACCATACTGCTTCCTTGCTTGCATGAGTGACTACCATATATTCAAATTTTGTAGTTGAGAGTGCCACTACAACCTATCTTTTTCTCATCCAATTGATTTCTCCTCCAAATATGTTAAACACATACCCACTTGTATATCTTCTGCGATCGAGATCTCCAACCCAATCTGCATCAACAAATCCATGTATGTCCACCACTATGTCCAATCCTGGTCTTCCTTGGTAGCACAATCCATAATTGGTAGTGCCACGCAAATACTCGAAGACCCTATTTACTACTGTCCAATGCTCCTTCCCTAGTTTTGACATATACCTGCTCAAAAATCCCACTGCATGTGCAATGTCCGGTCTAGTACAAACCATTTCATACATCAAACTACCAAATTCACTGTCATATGGAACATGGGACATGTCCTCTTCTTCTTCATGTGTCTTGGGACACTGATTTGCAGATAACTTTACACCTATAGGAATAAGAACCTTGACCGGTTTACTTCCATTCATATTAAACCTCTGCAATATCGACTCAACATATTTTCTCTGATTCAACTAGAGGTTCATGTTTGGACGATCTCTTTTAATTTCCATTCCCATAATGAAGTTAGCAGCACCGAGATCCTTCATGTCAAATTTAGAGGATAGCTGTGATTTCACCTCCTTGATAACATCCATGTTATTTCCTACCAACAACATGTCATCAACATACAACACTACATAAATGAAGTGATTACCAACCTTCTTGGAATATACACAGTGATCAACCCCGCTTCTCACAAATCCCAATCCAAGGATGTATGTGTCAAACTTTTGGTACCACATCCTAGGTGATTGCTTTAGACCATATAGTGACTTCTTCAACTTACAGACCAACTCTTTCTTTCCCTTCACTACAAATCCTTCTGGCTACTTCATGTAGATTTCTTCTTCCAGATCCCCATGTAGGAACGATGTCTTCACATCCATCTGTTCCACTTCAAGATAAAAAGAAACAAAAATAGATAAAATAAATTTAATAGATGTTAACTTGGAAACAAGAGAAAAAATCTCACCAAAGTCAATTCCCTCTACCTAGGAATTTTCTACTAACTGAGCTTTGTATTTCTCCACTTTACCTTCTACATTAAACTTCTTCTTAAACAACCATTTGCTACTAATAGATTTTCTTCCAGCTGGAAACTCAACTATATCCCATGCCTCATTCTTATCCAAGGCATCCATTTCTTCAACCATGGCCTTCTTCCAGAGTTTACTATCCTATGAATTCACTGCTTCCCTGACAGTTTTGGGATCATCATCAATAATAGATAAAGCAAAATTGGAACAAAAATCAGGTGGTCTATACCTTTCTGGTTTCCTTTTATCTCTCACTGATGTCCTCAATACTGGGGTATGAGGTTCTTCTTATTCTTCTTCTTCTTCCTCTTCTTCAGATGATTCATATTTTACATCATCCAACTCAAGCTCTATTTTCTTAGGTTCGTCTTGCATTGGTAGGAATTCCTATTTAGACACATCTTTTACCTCTCTAAAAACAACATCTCGATTGTAAACTATCTTCTTGGTTTCTGGGTTCCAAAGATTATAACCCTTCACACCATCTTTATAACCAATAAAGATACACTTTTCAACCTTTTTATCTAGCTTACTCCTATTTTCCTTTGGAACATGTACATAAGCATCACAACCAAACACTCTAATATGTTGAAGAGAGGGTTTATTTCTAGACCATACCTCATGTGGAGTTTTATCATCTAACACTAATGAAGGTGATAGATTGACCAGGTAACATGTTGTACCCACTACCTCTGCCTAGAATTCCTATCCTAACTCGACACCGCTGAGCTTGCTCCTTGATTTTTCCATCAGTGTGTTGTTCATCCTTTCTACAACTCCATTCTGCTGAGGAGTGTATGGAGTAGTCTTATGCCTTGCTATACCGCACTCCTTACATAATTCTTAGAATTCATTTTCACAGAATTCTCCACCATTATCTGTTCTCAATATATTTATTTTCTTCTCTGTCTAATTTTCTACCAGAGCCTTAAACTCTTTAAATTTATCGAATACCTCAGATTTCTTTCGAAGAAAATAAATTCATGTGTTCCTTGAAAAATCATCTATGAATGAAACATAATACACAGATTTACCTAGGGATGGAACAGGAACAGGTCCAAACACATCACTATGTATCAACTCTAAGATCCCCTTTTCTCTTGTAGCACCAGATGGGAATCTTACTCGATTTTGTTTACCATATATGAAATGTTCACAAAAATCAAAATCCAGAGTGCAATTAGACATACCTTCAACCATACCTTTACCATGTAGTGTTCAGAGGCCCTTTTCTCCAATATGCCCCAGTCTTTGATGCCACAACATGGTATTCTTTTCTGGGAAAATATTGGTCTTGTCTCCTTCATTTCTTTGCTTAGGGATAACAAAATTGTTGCACCCATTAGTATAAGTGTTTCCCAATAAACTTTACATATTTCCACACTGAACTCCCCTCATCAACACCATTTCTCCTTGTACCATCTTGCAAGTGCCCTTTCCAAATACAGTATCCACTCTTGCATCATCCAAATTGCTTACAAATATTAGGCTCCTGGCTAGTTTTGGAATGTGCAGAACCCTAGGGGGAGTTCTAATCCTTCTATATTTTAGCAACAACTTAACGCTTCCATGTCCCATGATTTTGGCTTTCGAGTCATCTCCTAGGAATATATCACCACCATCTTATTTTTCATATTTAGAGAACCACTCCATGTGAGGATTCATATGGTATGACACACCTGAGTTGATCAACCATACATCATGATATGCATGTGTACCTTTAGATTCCATGTAAACATTTCCTCCTTATTCAGTGGATTTTTTCACCTCTATGGAAGAGGTAATATCAGGCCCCTTTGGTTTATCAACCATTTTAGACTTGCAATCTTTCTTATCATGCCCTGTTTTACCACACTTCCAGCATTTACTCAAATATTTTCCTGGAGACTTAGATATAGCTATAGATTTAGGTATCCCCCCTGAAGACTTACCAGGATTCCTGTCTTGGGTACGAACTCTTACAAATAAAGCATCTATGCTATGACCATCCATGCTTTTCTACCTCATCTCTTCAGATAACAAGGATGCAGGTACATCCTCATACTTCAATGTAGATTGAGTGGTACTACCAATTGCTACAACCAGATTATCCCAAGAGTCTGGAAAAGAAAATAACAAAGTAATACACTTATCTTCTTCTGCAATCATAATATTAACAGAGACAAGTTGACTTACCAGATTATTAAAGGAATTTAGATGTTCCGTCACAGAATCTCCATCTTCCATTCTAAGATGATACAACTTATTTCGAAGAAACAACTTGTTTACCAGGGACATTGATTGATACAAATTCCCTAACTTATCCCATAGTTCCTTGGTTTTAGATTCTCCTGAGACATTCAACAACACCGAACCTACCAGGAAGAGTCGAATAGTACTCATTGCTCTTGTGTCCAACTTCTCCCAATCTTCCTTCGACATACCAGTAGGTGGTGTACTAGTAGTTTGCGTACTAGTAGGTTGTGTACCAGTTGACTGTGTTCCAGTAGGTTGCGTACCAGTAGGCTGTGTACCAGGATCCACAACGATCCATTGTTCTTTGTATACAAGAAGTTCCTCCATCTTGAGCTTCCATAGATCAAAGTTTTTACCGTTGAACTTCTCTATATAGATTCTATAAGAGCTCTCCATTCCTCTTTCTACACTCAAATCTCCACTACAAAATCTCCCACTAAACCCAGGTTTATCACAGACCAAAGATAAACTTGATCTATCAAGACCGAGCAAAACCCTCAGCAACAAAGGCATCCCTCTGAAGCCAAAAATGAGATATGATACCACATGTAAGTTTAAAACTTGTGAAGTAAAGCAATGCATATAGATTCTTAAGAAAAATAGAATTTAATCAATGGCTCATACACATAGTAAACATAGATTTATACTGGAAACCCTCAACTAGGGAAAACCTTTCTTATATTCATTATATCGAATTTCACCATTCACCATACAAAATATACAATGTTTTTAGGTATTCCGTAGATACCAAAACCCTAATCCCTTAATCCGAGATTAATTTAGAAAACCGCTAAAAAGAGAAAATAACACATACCCAACATTTTTGTTATTAGTTTATTTATTAAGTATTCGACAACTAAATTTAGGAGAAGATTGAATACAGGTTAACCTTTACCAACAACATGTAAATGACATTTCTTTTCAATCAATATTAAACAATAATATTTTTCTATTGATCAAGCAGTAAATATCATTTAAGAAAGGAGATCCTATGCGATAATAGCAGGTAACTAAAAATAATTTTGATTATAGTATAACACAACTACTTTGAAACACCATCAAAATTTATACCAATATTCATTCATCAATCATAATCATTCAAAATATCTTAAACACAATTACAATCTTAACTAATAGCTTGTAGTAGATAATTGTATGCAGAACATTCCACGGACTATGCTAATCCACAATATTTGGAAGAAATTTATCTTCGGATCAAGATGAGCTTCAATATTAAACTCCAAAATATTTTTTCATCTAACTATTAGCTATTACACAAAACCGTCGACCTTTAAAAAGAAGGTTAGCCTCTTTATTTATACAAAAATATCATGCAACAAATTAAAAGCAATGTTCACTTAACAAAAGAAAACAAAAGATAAAGTGGAATGAGTCCACGTGGAAGCTATCAATTAGATTATGTCATATCAAAGGGTTATCTTTGTCATACTCAGACTACTTGGAGAAACGATCCTCACATGTATGAAAATAAGGGAATCGATGCTGCTCCATAGGCATGTTGAGATTATCCTTCATTTCCATCACCCGGTCTCTGAATTTTTCCACCTTGGAGCCTAGATGTCATAGGACCCAAGCTACTCTAATCAATCCATCAATGAATCTCTTAACTTGTCCCTTTTCAAGTATTTTGATCTCCCAAACCTCTGCTTCAAATTTAGCATTGATCTCCTCAAACTTCTAGACTATCCCGTGCAGGTTGAAAAATTCGTCGGGTGTGCCAAATTATGGGAATCGAAGGTCTCTCATATTTTGATTGATAGTGTTCCAATTCCTGATATATTCTTCCCATATCTCCTGCATTCTCTGATGTGGCTCAATCACCAATTGTACCCAATACTCTGTTGTTGTTTTTGTTGATTTTTCATAAGCTAGGTTAAGCATGTATTTCATTTATTTTCGTCATGTATTAACCATAAACAAGAATGTTGCAGCAACCAAGATCATAAGAATAAACACCATGCACAAGAACATAATATATATTTTGGGAAACCCTTCTCAAACAAGGGAGAAAAAACTAGCCAAATCCTTTGCTATATTCTTCAAGAGAAAGACCTTTCACCACCAAGAATGACTTAGCACACAAGAGGGTGCTTAAGCCCTAGAATACTTGCGCCCAAGAGAGGTGCACCTTTTCCAAAGAGAAGTACTTGCTAAAATTTCCAAAACATATGAGAAGGATATGATTCTATAATGGATCGTCTATTGGCACAATAGGTCTGACCTCTCTAAGTCAAATATACTTTATTATTATAATTAATATTCACATCATTAATTATCTTATTTATATTAATCATATTATCATAGGGTCGACCTGTACCCTTTACATAATAACTAGGGTTACAGGTAGGTCTGACTCTTGAACAATATATAAGAAAGGATCTGATACACCCACTAGTTCTCATCCACTAGGGGAACATCCATAGGGATTTCATAGATCTGGTTCACTGCATTACACAGATGAACAAGATCTTCACACGTTCACCTGTGCTCGTCCACAGGTACATCCCCTCTACAGATCTATTTTTCCATTGCCACCAACAGAGGAATCATCTGGATTCTTCTCATCAAATCTGCTGCTGAGAGGAGGCCATCACATCATCTTCATTTCTATTCACATGATGATGTGCCCATCTCTTTTGGGATTTCCCACATTCACCTTGTTCTCAGCCACATGCACTTCCTAACTCAACAGATCACTTTTCCACCAGATGATCATCTAGATTTCTTCTCTCTCATGTCATGGAGGAGGACATTTCTACATTCCTAGCCCTGTCCCAGGCTAGAACCACAAACCCTTCTTAGGGGCTTTCTCTCAGGTTTGTAAGCTGAGAGTAATAATTCACATAGCTTCTATATTCCACATCTCACAGGTTTTTAAGTTGGAGGATGTCTCCTATAGCTGCATTCATCAACCCTCCCTCTCATCTAGGGAGGCATTCTTCATCAGGCCAAGATTCTCACAGAAATACTCAAACTTTTTCTTGGCAAGTGGTTTAGTGAAGATATAAAAAATTTGTTCATAGGTGGAAATATACTGAACATGTATTGTCTTCCTCTGTCCCATATCTCTGATATAGTGTTACTTGATTTCAATGTGTTTTGATTTTTCATGAAATACTGGATTCTCTGAGATATTCACACAACTTTGGTTTTTACAATGAATGGTGGTTGGATCCATCTCATGATCAAACAAATATGTCAAGATTTTGTGAAGCCATACAACTTCACGAACTGCTACGCTTAGTGCAATGTGTTCTGCCTATGTTGTACTCAAAGACACAGAGCTTTTTTTTCTACTGCACCAGGAAACCATGGCTGAACCTAGGGTGAAGCAGTTACCTGAGGTGATTTTTCTGTCTATTGTACTTCCTGCCTAATCCACATCAACATACCCTTCTAGGATTAGGCCCACATTTGTTGCATATCTTAGCCCGTAACCAATTGTTCCTTGTAGGTATCTTAATACGTGTTTTGCAACTATCCAATGTGTCTGTTTTGGTTGGCTCATAAACTGGATAAGCACATTTATTGCATAGAAAATGTCTATTCTGGTGTTAACCAGATACATAAAGGATATAATAAGATGTTGATATAGACGTGGATCTACATCTCTTGAATCGGTATCATTCATCTTCTTCAGGTCCATTACCATTGGAGTTGGCATGGATTTACAGTATGTCATTTGGAATCTTTTCAGAATCTCCAAAGTATATTTTCATTGACTTAGGAAAATATCGTATGATCTCTGCCGTACTTCTAGTCCCAAGAAGCAATGAATTTGGCCCAAATCCTTCATTTCAAATTTGGCAGTTAATGCTTGTTTGCATTCAACAATGAGTCTTTCTAATCTTGTGATGAAAAGATCATCCACATATAGAACTAGAATCAAGAATTCGTTTCCATAATGCTACAATATAAATTTGGGTCAGTTGAGCTTTTGTTAAAACCCAAACTCATTAATAAACCATCCATTTTCTCATACCAAGCACGTGGGGCTTGTTTTAGGCCGTACATGGATTTCTTCAATCTACAAACATGAGATTTTTTGTTGTGTATAACGAAACCTTATCGCTATTCAATATAGACTTCTTCCTCAATTTCTCCATTGAGAAAAGTTGTCTTTACATCCATATGATGTATCTTCCAACCCATGGAAGTATCTAGTGCAATGATGGATCGAATGGAGGTATATCTGGATACTGGTGTGAAAGTCTCGTCATAGTCAACTCCCTCTATTTGTGAGAACCCTCTGGCCACAAATGTTGCTTTATATTTTTCAATGCTTCCATCAACAACATGTTTGATTTTATAAATCCATTTGGAAGTTACTAAGGACTTCCCTTCTGGTCTTGGGACAACATCCCATACATCATTCTTTAGTATAGATTGATATTCTTTAGTCATGGCATCTTTCCATACTTGTTCACCTGAGGCTTCTCCATGACAGGTTGGTTATGAATCAATAATGTGAGTCATGGCTGAAAGGTAGCTAGAGAATCTCTTAGGTCTCTTGCTTTCTCTAATTTCTCCTTGTGGATCTTTATGTCTTTCTGCTTTTTCTAACATTTGATGTGCCCAAGCAGGTCTTTTATGTCCAATAGTGATGTCTCTTGGTACATTACTTGGGGAAATTGAATCTGCTGGAGGAACTGGATCAATTTGTACTGTAGGCTCATATGGAACAATATTTGTCTCCCTTTGAACTGTTGAATGAGAAGGAGGTATTGTTTCACCATCTATTTCCATATGAGATTCTCTAGATTTTTGGAAGGCTACTTCTTCTTCAAAAGTAACATCTCTGCTAACTTCAATTTGTCTCTGTCCTATAATGTAGATTCAGTATAATTTTGAGGATTCATTGTATCCTACAAAAGTACCTTTTCTTCCTGAAGGTTCTAGTTTGTATCTCTTTTCTTTGGGTACATGAAGGTACACTGGACATCCAAATATTATGAAGTGTTTGATATCAGGTTTCACTTTGGTGAATGCTTCTTTTGGAGTAATGTTCTTCAGGATCTGATGAGGGCTACGGTTTCGAACATATATTGCAGTCATACATGCTTCTGCCCATAGAGTCATGGGTAGATTTTGATCATGTATCATTGCCTTAGTTTCTTCAATGATGGTTCTATTCTTCCTTTCAGCAACCCCATTTTGTTGAGGGTTGTACATAACTGTGAGCTCCCTCTTGATGCCTACTTCAATACAAAAATTGATGAATTATTTTGAGGTGTATTCTCCTCCATTGTCCAATCTCAATACTTTGATTTTTATTCCAGTCAGGTTTTCAACCTGAGCTTTAATTCTTGGAATTTGGAAAGGACTCCACCCTTTTTCTTTAGGAAGTAGATCCAAGTTTTCCTGGAGTGGTCATCTATGAATAGTACATAGTACAAGTACCCATTTAAGGATGCAACAATCATTGTCCCACATACATCTGAATGGATCAAGTCTAAGATTTCCTTGGATCTATTGTCACTGATGGGAAAGGATCCTTTAACATTTTTTCCAAGGGCACAACCTTTGAAAACGCCTTCATGCTAGATCTGAATCTCTGGTAGACCTATTGCCATTTTCCTTAGAGATGGAATAACTCTATAATGAATGTGATCAAGCCTTTTATGCCACAACTCACTTATACTAATAGTGTTATGTAGTAAGGCTTGAACTGGTTTGATAGTCAACTTGTATAAGATGTTATCTCCGATGCCGATTTCTTTGGAAGATATGATATGAGAGTCTTTGTGCCATGCAAGGAATCTTTCTTCTGAGAAGGTAATTTTGTAACCTTTGTCTTCAAGTGCTAAGATAGAGACAAGTTTTCTCTTCATTCCCGGTACATATAGAACCTCTTCCAGTTTGAGCTGCATATCTGAATCTAGTTGGAAGGTGGAGGTTCCAACTCCTCTTACGCTATATCTAGCATCATCTCCAAGGACAACGTGTAGATGTGTCTCCTTTTCGATGAAGTGTGTTAAATGATTTCTAATACCGGTCATGTGCCTAGAGGCACCACTGCCAATTATCCAAGTATTTTCATTGATAGGAACCATACTCGAGAGTGTTGAGATGTTGATGTCTTCATTGCTTTGAAGTCTTGTGTTGAGCTTGCTTCCCATCATGAAACTACTCATCTTCACAAACCCTTTGTTAACTAGGCTAGAAAACCTAACGGCTAGGCTAGGCTAGCACGTTTAGGATTTGTTGGGCTTATGACTGCCAACAATAAGCCTTTAAATATGATAGATTCTTCAAGAAATTATTAGAAATTTGATTCATAATTTTTTTCTGCAGAATTTTGATGAAACCCTAGAAACCCTTATGGTCAAAATTTTGAAAATGCCCGGAATTTAGTTCTGAGACTTGCTAGAGGTACGATGAAGGTCTGGAGAAGGATTTTTCAATGGTATCTTCAATACCTATGCTCTGATACCATGCTGATTTTTCATAAGCTAGGTTAAGCATGTAGTTCATTTAATTTCATCATGTCTTAACCATAAACAAGAATGTTGCAGCAACCAAAATCACAAGAAGAAACACCATGCACAAGAACACAGGATATACCCTGGGAAACCCTTCTCAAACAAGGTAGAAAAACCCAACCAAATCCTTTTCTATATTCTTCAAGAGAAAGACCTTTGACCACCAAGAATGACTTAGCACACAAGAGGGTTCTTAATCCCTAGAAGACTAGCGCCCAAGAGAGGTGTGCACCTTTTCCAAAGAGAAGTACTCGCTGAAATTTACAAAACATATGAGAAGGATATGATTCTACAATGGAGAATCATCCCCTACTTATATTAGACTTTGACCAACTAACAAGGGCGTCTATTGGCACAACAGGGCCGACCTCTCTAAGTCAAATATACTTTATTATTATAATTAATATTCACATTATTAATTATTTTATTTATATTAATCATATTATCATAGGGTCGACTTGTACCCTTTACATAATAACTAGGGTTATAGGTAGGTCTGACTATTAAACAATATATAACAAAGGATCTGATACACCCACTAGTGCTCATCTACTAGGGGCACATCCATAGGGATTTCATAGATCTGGTTCACTGCATTACATAGATGAACCAAATCTTCACACGTTCACCTGTGCTCGTCCACTTGCACGTCCACTCTACAGATCTACTTTCCCACTGTCACCAATAGGGGAATCATCTGGAGTCTTCTCGTCAACTCTGTTTCTCAGAGGAGGCCATCAGATCATCTTCATTTCTGTTCACATGATGGTGTGCCCAAATCTTTTTGGATTTCCCATGTTCACCTTGTGCTCAGCCACAGGCACACCCTAACTCAACAGATCGCTTTTCCACCAGATGATCATCTGGATTTCTTCTCTCTCACGTCATGGAGGAGGCCATTTGTACATTCCTAGCCCTATCCCAGGCTGGAACCAGGAACCCTTCTTAGGGGATTTCTTTCAGTTTTGTAAGCTGAGAGTAAGAATTCACATATTTTCTATATTCCGTATCTCATAGGTTTGTAAGCTGGAGGATGTATCCTATAGCTGCATTCATCAACATTTTTGAACCTAATCAGGCTCTCGTCTATGAACATTTTGACTCCATGTTCCTTTGTTCCTTGAAATTTCTGTATTTATCTGATGTACTCAATTGTTTCTGACATGTGATGAGATTTATTAGACCATTTCATCGTGTCTTTGTAATCTATGAGGTCCATCAATGTTTCCTCTTGATAGCCAATGATCTGGGTCATAAACATTTCTCTTTCAGACTTAAATTGACTATAGATCTCTCCTAGCTTAGCTCTCATGAATATAACTTATTGTGTGGTGTCCTGGTAATATTCCATTTGATGTATGAGTTTCACTAATAAAAATATCATATAATAAGCTTCATGCTCATCCTCTCTTTCCCTGTCCATGGTGGCATTGGATATAGTCATTCCTTCTCCCAATAGTTCCCTCACCTTAGATTGCTTATCATCCAGTAGGGTCTCTTCCATAGTAATTAACATTTCACTATCCAAAGTGAGTCTCCTCTTATTTATTGTCCTTCTTACCATTACCTGCCTCTTTCTGTCATAAGCTACAACCTGGACATCAACTACCTCGTCTAAATGCTCTGGAATTGGCTAGTTACCCCATGAGAGGGAATTTCCTAAGCTTCCTAGTGTATGAAAATTCTCAAGCACTGCCTCCTTACCTTATCTAGGTATTTCATAGACGGGGGAGAGTAAAGACAAGTGATCCCCCTTTGTTATTGTCTAGATATTGATACTCCTAGCTTAATGGGTGAATCTCCAATGTGCTCAATGTTGGAGGTATTTTTCATGACCCCTTCTGTTGTGGTTTTTGCCGAAGTTGTTGACCCTGGGAGTGTATAATGGGTTGGTGGTCCTGTCTGGATATTTTTTGATCCTTTTCTACTCTCCAAATCTTCATCAACCACTCCTTTTCTAGTGTTACCTCCTGATGAATTCTCAGCATTAGGGTTCCCTTTTTCTTCCCCTTTTCCTTTTGTTTCATTCTTTGCAATGTCAGTTCTGTTAAGATCCTCATATTTATTCCTTAGATTTTTTGTTTTCTCTCTATCTATTGACTCATCCCGGCCTTTGTTACAACCTTCCCCTCTATCCAGTGGCTGTGAGGTTCAATCTGAAGAGGTTATATGGAATTCAGTTGTATTCATACCTGCCTCTGTGCCCAACGGTTATTGTCCTTTGGGTAATTGTGTTTCCAACATCCATGTTACTTCTTCATTCAAAATAGGAACTATAAGATACACCTCCTCTACGTCACTATTGTATAGTGTGATCAAATTGGGAATAACAAGAGCCACTCCCCTTAGGCTGTATGGATTTTCTCAAATTGTAGTTGTTGACTCAACTTCTGGTTCTCCTGTAGGTGTTATTTTTGAAATATGATGTTCATTGTATTCCCCAATTGAGGTATTTCCAGGGTTTTCTAGCTCCCCTTATTTTCTGAGCATGACTGGGGCTATTACAATAGATGTTATTTATAGCACTCTCATAGTATCCCTTTGTAGTTGAATCATTCTTTATACTTCTTCTAAGATCCTTTGTGCCTCTGACCTATCTGTTTTCTACTATGAACCTTCCTGTTGCGCTTGTGCCCCTACCTCAATCATTTTCTCTAAAAATTCTAATTGTTCATCCCTAGGCAAGGCCATGAACCTGACTAGGTCTGGTTTTTATTTTCTTCGTAATACTTCATCCAAGTTCAAGGAATTCTCCATGAAAATTCCATCCTCAAAATCATCATGCGTGTATGGCTAATGGGATATCACTTGATTAGCATGCTTAACCACCAATTTCCTAGGGTTGTGTTTCCTATATCTCCCAATAAAAAACATGTACTGCATTTGACTCTAAGCTTATTTTCTGGTTTGTGTAGTTTCCTTCACAAAATGGTAACCCACATAAAACCCATAGGGGATAAATACCCTTTTCTTGTCTTTTACCAAAGAAGCATTGAACCCTTGCAATATGATTTGGTATAAAATTCCCCCCAACACTAGTTTATCAGGCACATGGATTGACAAGGGTTCAATACAGTGGTATATCTCACAGTGATAGTGTGACAATGATATATGTAATTCTTTCCTCTAGATACCAATTCACAATCTTGGATATCACTTTCCTTGTTGCTTTTGAGAGCCTTGGGCAGTCTTGTTCAAAGATCAGTCAGTACACCCGAGCTATAAATCCATCACATATTACAGAGATTGATATTTTGTACCTTTTCTCCCATAGGATGTTGAAATAAACATGTACTAAAAATTCAAAGATATGCTAGCTTAGGATAAAAATTGGGAATACATTCTGAGTGCATATCACATATAGGAGATAACATGCCATGTAGAATGTAGTGGTTTCTCTGGTTTTTGGGTTTTGAGCTTCCTTTAACCTAGTGCTCAATTGCTTAAAAATAATATCTCCCTAGTTGAAGATGCTTCTAGATATAGCTACTATATAAACCAAAGGCATCCAAGCCTCAAAGAACTTGGAGCAATCCTTTTCCTAGTATAGACTAAATATCAGGTCCATCGGGAAAATGTAAGGTTCTATTAGGTTCACCATGTTTTTTAGGGTCCTAACCCGCACATAGGTAGAACAATATATTCGGATGTAATAAAGGTCAATATTAATAAGGCCTTGCAATAAAATAGATTAAGTCGAATGTAAGAAGACCTAATAGAAGCTTCTGCTTCTAGAAGGATCTTCCTCTAAATTCTTCTTTTGATAGACATATTTAGTATAAATAGGATTCGAGGGTATGAAAACCCTAGCTTGGATATTATTGTAATAGAGCTCTGCTCGACTAGAGGTTTCCCCCTCGAAGAGGCCCATGCACATTGCTCTCAGAATCAAAGTGTTATTTCTGTTGTTTTTCTTATATCATTTCAGTGTTATTGTGGTGATTATTCTGGTTATATTGTTGTTATTCTGCCATTTCTAGCATTTTATTTCTATTCTTCATAGTTTTTATATTTGGTATATTACAAGTGGTATTAGAGCACTTTCCTCGGCATAAATTGTGGGTTAAATTTTTTCAGGGCAGAGATGTAATCCGACATATTTAAGCCACAAAGATCTATCATTACATGCATAAACCCACGGTTGAGGGATTCATACACGCAGGAAATACAAGTGGTACTTACGTGCACCTATTGGCCACCCTTGTGTTGGATTACTGAGAAGGGGGGGGTGAATCAGTAATAGCGTAATTATAATCCTTTTTCTTCAAATGTTATATCAATGTAGAATTATTATCCAATAATGAGCAGTAAGAAATAAACAATCAAACACATACACAGTACACTAGTGTTTTACGTGGAAACCCAAATGGGGAGAAAACCACAAAATGCTTTTTCTTATATGTCTTGAAGAATTACATTCATTGGAAGCACCAAATTCCTTTGTTTTCCAGCTGCAACTAGAAAGAGGATCCAACCCCCTAGTTTCTCAGAATACAACCCGAGGGAAGCTCCAACTCCCCAATTCTCTGGCTACAACCAGAAGGAGGCTACAACCCCCAATGTTCTTTGGCTAAAACCGGAAGGTGGCTACAACCACCTGTCCTTGCCTCGTCCTTCCACCCTGAAGTAGAAGTAGAATGATGGAACCACTGTCACACTATCACTGTGAGATATACCGTTGTAAACCTGTACCAATAAATATGAACCATACATCAACCATGCATCAACCTATAATCAACCTGTACCATAGACAAGTGCATCAACCATGCACCAACCTATAATCAACCTGTACGATAAATAAGTGCATCAACTATGCACCAACCTGTAATCAACCTGTACCATAAAAAAGTGCATCCAACCATGTATGAAGTATGTACCAATAATGTGTCAACTACTCATCAACTATGACTCATCAATTTGTACCAACATCATCAACTATACACCTCATGTATGTGCGACAACTCATCAACTACTTGTCTCAACCATGTACTCAACATGTACCACAACCAAAATTTATCATCAATTTCATCATCCAAATATGATTTGTAGCTATGTAATAGACCTGGTGTATATGATCACATTCCTGCAAACCTTCCTTAACTTTAAAAACAAGAGACTAGCATTTTCATAAAAAATTTCTTTAGTCTCACATGCCTAGTTTTGGATTAGTCAACAACCCTAACTTGAAGTAATCATAACTTTGAAAATGTAATGTATAAAGATCTGAAACTGATACACAATGTTTTTCAGTGTTTTTTATGCAAATCATCCAAGTTTCACTACTTGGAACCTCTCAAAAAAGGAGTTATAGCAAAAATGGCATACCTTGCTGAATTCTGTCTTATTCTAGAGAGAGACCTTGTAGAGCGTGCCCCACACAAAATATTTGATGAATTGATTTGAAACTATTAAATAGAATACTAAAGATAGTACCCTAACCAACACATTTTGTCTCACTGAATTTGGATCTTTTATGAATAAGTTATGACGTTTTTACCCGAAATGCCTGATTTTGACTAGTTTCAGGACTGACCACAAACCCTATTTTCAACGGAGTGTAACTCCCAAAATACAATGACCCACAAGCTGAATTTTTTACCACCGATACTTGGATATGTTTTGTTACTTGCATAGAAATTTCAGGATCTGAATCATTATATAAAAAAAGGTATAGCGAAAATGGTGAGATGACCTGTAAATAACATACCTTAGAAAACACCATCAAAAGAATTTATCCTTCCTTGCATTTCAGCCTTCTTTTCTTCACTTTCCTCAGAATTTCGGCTTAGATATCATTTGTAAACCCCAGAAACCTATAGATATTCAATATGCTCAAGTGTGATTCAAATGAGAGAGCCTTGCCTCTTATTTATACTCTCCAAGTAGCTTCCTTAAAAACATCTTCTAGGTCACTTGGCCCACTTTTCTTATTTTAGGGTTAGGTCCACTTCTAATTTCTCCATTAAATTTATTATTGAAATAATTTATTTTGTATTCAATTTGAATTATAATACACTCATCACTTCACTTTATTATTTACCTTTTAAAATCTCTTAAACCACTTTGACT
>ML793729.1:268736-294157 GCA_009831015.1 Picea engelmannii
GTCCTCCAACTTCGTAAGGCCATAAATCTCAAACCGTGAGGAGTTATGTGACGTTCTACATACCACCAGAAATGGAATGACATGTACTATCCATATAGAATAGTATTATCTGAAAATATATCATAACTCATACCATTACCCATTAAACAAACTTGGGTCCATTACCCAAACCTCAGTTCTCCAACTTCTCATGGCCATAACTCTCTAACCGTGAGAAATTATGTGTCATTCCACATACCACTGGAAATGACATGACAAGCACTATTCATCTAGGATATTTTCCCTAAAAAATTCAATTTCCTTCATCTCATTATTCCACAATTAAGCATGGGTTCTCTTACTCCACAAAGCATCTTCCCATGAGGGCTTTCACCATAAGGGCACCACTTTGGAGTTCATCCATATTTACTTCTTATAAACCATGAAAAAACAATAATGAGTCATATTTACATCAAACAATATTGGGTCCATTACCCAAACCTTTGTGCTACGGGGCTTTCTTCAAGGGTTGACATCAATGACAACCAACCTTAATCAACACTTTGTAACCTCTGTTGGTACCCCTTTGAGTGGTAGTGCATCATAGAACACCCCTGTACGGATCATCCTAGATTTCCTGAAGCCCTCTTTAGATAAACCAATCGGTCGCCTGACTGCTATAGTGCCACTGAGAACAACACTCAGGAAGATACTCTCTAGTACCTAGGTAGTTGGGTAGTACGAATAAGGGCATGGTCTATCCTCCTTAGTTAGTGCCCTGAGATATTGGGCCGAGTACTACTGTTGGACTCCTCATGTATATCAGAGAGCTATAGCACACGGAAAACCCTTGTCTGTAGAACCCTTGAATACCTAACCCTGGGGGACAAAAACATAAACAAATTAAAACATACAATATCTATTGCCACACAACTATGTTCGGGTTGCCAAAACACTAAACATTTCTTCCTGGTTAAGCATTTGGGAATTTCATCACTGCATTATTCTTCAGACTGGAGTATTTAGGAATACCAATAGTATTATGGGCCTATAGAACTACTTGCAAGAAACTGACCATGCAGACCCCCTTCAAGTTGGTGTATGGTCTCGAAGCCATTGTCCCAATGGAATATTTGGTACCCATCTTACAAACTATTTCCTTTACAGATATGGATGACACTGGCATTGTTCGAGAGAGGCTTACGAAGTTGGTCAAACTGGAAGAATATCGATTCAACAGGTTCAAAAGAAAAGAGAGAAGTCCTACCATGACAGACACATCAAGAAGAAGGTATTTAAGAAAGGTGATCAGGTACTAGTATATGACAGTAAGTTCATGAAGCATCATAGGAAGTTCAGAACGCATTTTCTTGGGCCATATGAGGTTGCCTATGTTACAGAAGGAAGAGCTATGCAGTTGAAGACTTTGAATGGAAAATGGAAGGAAGGTTTGGTGAATGGGAGATGGTTGAAATTGTATTATGGCAACCCGTTGCCTCACAACTCTCAGTAAAAGCATGAGGAAAAGGGTCTAGGTACCAGGTGCAGTTGAAACTGGGTACCAGACAAAAAAAAAACAGTCTACACAAGGAAGGAAGGGAGGACTAGAGCTGGAAGCAAAGGCTGCCCTAAGAAGCCTGGAGTCGAAGTAAAACAGGAAGTTGAGATATGAAGTGCCTCGGGATGAGTCACAGGTGAATGTTGGAGGCTTGTTGGCCCTTGGTTAAGGAAGAAAGTGAATATCAAGGAAGAAAAGGAAAAATGTGAACTGTGTGGAAGACACAGTGACTGTTACTAGGTCGAAGTAAGCAAAAGAGCAGAAAAGATGGAGTGAAGGAAGAAAAAGAAAGACGTTGGACGAGGAGATAGAGGATGACAGATCAATAAGGAATATGGATTGTGGACAACTTAGCAAGCAGAAAAAGATACCGTTGGATGCTTTGGAGAACCGCGTGAGAAGGAAGGAAAGACAGGTTGGTGAAGCCCTAAAAATGTGGGTCAAGTTGACCTATGGTTTTAGACACCTAGGGTTTTGGTATCTAGGGTTTTGACACTTATGTCTCAACCTAAGGCTGTCTGTGAGCTATTGTAATGTATAAATAGAGGTCTAAAGGACCTGGGATGGGTTGTTGTTGTTTTTATTATTGTTGGTATTGTTGGTTCTAGTTTTTTTATTGGCATGAACGATTATTGTCGAGAGAGAGAGAAGCGTTGAGTGTAGAGCCTTCTAGTATTGTAAGATCTTCAGCTGGGTGTGAAGGTCAACCTTGTAGCTTGGTGCACAGGAGGGGGAGATAAATAAAGGAGAAGAAATAAGATCTACTAACTAAGAGCACAAAAAATAACTATATGCTTCATCTTAATATATTATAAAGAAAAATTATATGGACGTATCCCTAGAGAGAGGGTGAACCACATATATCTTGTGTTGTGTGTGTGATTGATGCTCTGTTATTTTTCATTTGGTATACTACTATTGCATTACTATGTTAGATCTGATAGATAGTTCTGCGGAGTAGATCTAAACT
Organism: Picea engelmannii; assembly: GCA_009831015.1. Taxonomy (NCBI): domain Eukaryota; kingdom Viridiplantae; phylum Streptophyta; class Pinopsida; order Pinales; family Pinaceae; genus Picea; species Picea engelmannii. Next base: position 271,244 of record ML793729.1, read on the forward strand.
CGTAAGTGATATATAAATGTTGTATTGCTCTTGTATTAGATCCACTTGGTATTCCCTTTGGTTGTAGACATCTCTGTCTTGAACCCCCCCCCATAGTTACTTTGGGTGAGACTGCATCTGATTCATAGGTGTGTTTGAAAAGGCCAGTAGTTAGGGCTTGTTGGTGCGCTCTTGGAGCTGAACCATGGGTCTGCCCCTGTGCCAATAGTTTGAATCAATTGGTTTATCCTCCTCTATGTATCATTTGGCTCGGCCTCCTACTCTTGCAACAATTTTCTGACGGTCAGTCCCAACACAGTAGGGAAGATTGCATCTGTGCCATAAATGATCTGAAAATGTGACATTGATATGTATTTTTTGGTGATAATCTGATCTACCCATAGCACATAGATAAGCTTCTTATGTCAGGCTCTCTTGCTGTCTTGCAAGAGCCTTTTGATGATCCTGGTCAGGCTCTTATTTGAGGATTCTCCTAACCCATTTCCTTGTGGATAATATGTCGTGGAATGCCCCAAGGTTATGTTATAATCCTGACAGAACTTATCCATCTTTTTAGACTTGAATGTGGCCGCATTATCTATTATGATATTAACAAGACACCCGAACCTTGACAAGATGTTTATCTCTAGGAACTGTGTGATGACCGCGTCGATAGCTTGCTTTGCGGGGATCGCCTCGATCCATTTATGTTGTGTGAAGGATGGTGGGTTTATCTCTCCTATGAAATCTAGGCCCCATTGCATGAAAGGCGCTTCAACTGAGATTGGTTTTAACAGTAGGGGATGTAGCTTTCTCCTCCCATTGAAAATATGGCACTCGTGGCAGCTAGAGACCTCTTTATATACGTCATTGAAAATCGCCGGCCAATAATAAACCACCCTCAGGATCTTGTGTGTGGTGGTATTCTAATAGTGGTGGCCTCCATAGTCACCTATGTGAAATTCCTGTATGGCCTGTTTCGCCTCGTCTTCCAACAAACAACTTAGCAGTATTCCTCCGACATATTTCTAATATAGTGAATTTTCCAATACACAGAACTTAACCTCTTTAAGAATGAGGAATATTTCCTTGGTATTATTCACTCCTGGAGGGGCCTGGATATTCTCCAATACATATATGATGTCTGCATACCACGGTGAATCAATGAAATGTTGAGGCATCTGCACAACTTTTTCTTCTTGAGGGAACTCCGACATATCAACAATCAAGTTCATTCCTACAACATCGCAGTCCAACTACACCATCAACTTCACGAGAGCCTGACCCTTGACCAACTTTTTCGACTTGATCTCAAGATCGTATTCTGACATGGATGATATTTACTTTCCTCTCCTTCCTTCAGGGTCAGGATGAGTCAGGATGTCCTTTACTGAACTGATGGGCACGCAGGTGATGACATGGGAGTGCAATATGTATGTCCTGAATTCCTTCAAATCTTTTACTAAAGAATACACTTGATTTTCCATAATGTCATAATTTAGGGGAGCACCGCGCATTTTCCGGTTGAATTAGGCTATGGGTTTCTCGAAATCCTGTTTGTCCTTCTGCAATGGTACTCCGACAATAGTGTGTTCTGAGGCAAATGAAAAAAGGAGGAAATCCTTCGTAAATTCCAGGCTGGATAGCACATGGGATTTAGTTATAGCCACCTTGATATATTCTAAGGAATTCTCGTCCTCTGGGTTCCACTTAATTTCATTTCCTTTCCTGAGCATACAAGTTGTATGTTTTATGATTTCCGCCAGGTTTGGGATAAATCTCCTCAAAATGTTCACCTTACCCAGGAAACATTGTACCTCTATTTTACTGAGCAAGGTATCGATATTCAAAATCCCTTCAACCCTGCTGGGGTCTATTTTAATACCTTCTTTGGAAATGATGTGCCCCAAAATCTTGCCTTCCTCCATTATGAAATGAGACTTCTTTGGATTCAGTGATATGTTGAACTTTCTACACTTATGGAAAACCCTCTTCAGGTGCTCGAGATGTTGTTTTTCAGAGTTAGAATATGCTGTGATGTCGTCAGTATAAATCACGATGAATTTGTCCTTCTCATCGACAAACACAATGTCCGTTTCCCTCTGAAAAGTGGCACCAATGTGTTGGGTATGTGTTATATTCTTTGCATGTGTGTGTGTGGTCGTGTCAGATATGACAAATGCATCTGAAAATCCCTTGTACTAGTGTTCTGTTTGTGCCTTGTGCATCGGGTGCTTTCCTAGGGAGGTCCCAAGGGGGGTAGATATCCCCCCCCTTGGTTACGCACAACGTTCAGGGTAGTGCCCCGAAATTTGTTTTGGGTGGTTTTTGCTATTTTTGGCGGATATTTCTATTTTTAGTGGTTTTGTAAATTAATCCTAGATTAAGGGATTAGGGTTTTGGTATCTACAAAATACCTAAAAACATTGTATATATTGTATAGTGAATGGTGAAATTTGACATAATGAATATAAGAAAGGTTTTCCTGATTGAGGGTTTCTGGTATAAAATCTTTGTGTACTCTGTGTATGAGCCATTGATTAAATTTTGTTTTTCTTAAGAATCTATATGTGTTTCTTTACTTCATAGGTTTAAAAATTACATGTGGTATCAGAGATCGTTTTTGGCTTCAGAGGGACGCCTTTATTGTTGAGGGTTTGGCTCGGTCTTGATAGATCAAGTTTATATTGGGTCTATGATAAACCTGGGTTTAGTGGGAGCTTTTGTAGTGGAGATTCAAGTATAGAAAGAGGAATGGCGAGCTCATCTAGAATCTAGATAGAGAAGTTCAACGGTAAAAACTTTGAGCCATGGAAGCTCAATATGGAGGACCTTCTTGTAGAAAAAGAACAATGGATCGCTATGGATCTTGGTACACAACCTAGTGGTACACCATCTACTAGCACAAAGGCTATTGGTACACAATCTACTAGTACACAAACTACTAGTACACCAGCTACTGGTATGTTGAAGGAAGATTGGGAGAAGTTGGAAACAAGAGCAAGGAGTACTATTTGACTCTGCTTGGCATATTCGGTTTTGTTGAATGTCTTGAGAGAATCTACAACCAAGGAACTATGGGATAAGTTGGGGAATTTGTATCAATCAAAGTCCCTGGTAAACAAGTTGTTTCTTTGAAATAAGTTGTATCATCTTAGGATGGAAGATGGAGATTATGTGATATAACATCTAAATGCCTTTAATACTTTGGTAAGTCAACTTAGCTATGTTAATATTACGATTGCAGAAGAAGATAAGTGTATTACTTTGTTATGTTGTTTGCTAGACTCTTGGGATAATCTGGTTGTAGCAATTGGTAGTACCATTCAATCTACATTGAAGTATGAGGATGTAGTTTCATCCTTGTTATCTGAAGAGATGAGGTGGGAAAGAATGGATAGTCATAGCACAAATGCTTTATTTGTAAGAGGTCATACCCAAGACAGGAACCTTGGTAAGCCTTCGAGGTGGAGATCTAAATCTATAGGTATATCTAAGTCTCTAGGAAAATCTTTGAGGAAATGTTGGAAGTGTGGTAAAACGGGGCATTATAAGAAAGATTGCAAGTCTAAGAAGGTTGCAAAACCAAATGGATCTGATAGTACCTCTTCCACAGAGGCGAAAACCTCAACTGAAGAAGGAGGTGATGTTGACCTGGCATCTAGAAGTACACATGCAGACTACGATTTATGGTTGATCGACTCAGGTGCATCATACCATATTACTCCTCATAGGGAGTGGTTCTCTGAATATGAAAAATATGATGGTGGTGATGTATTCCTAGGAGATGACTCGACAACAAAAATCTTGGGACGTGGAAGGGTTAAGTTGCTGCTGAAAGATGGAAGGATTAGAACACTCCCTGGGTTTCTTCACATTCCAAAACTTGCCAGGAGACTAATATCTATAAGTAAGATGGATGATGCAAGAGTGGATATTGTATTTGGAAAGAACACTTGCAAGATGGTACGAGGAGCAATGGTGTTGATGAGGGGAGTTCGGCGTGGAACTATGTACAAGTTATTGGGAAGCACTTATACTAATGGGTGTAACAGTTCTATTGTCCTTGAGAAGACAAATAAAAAAGACAAGACCAATATCATCCCTAAAAAGAAGACCATGATGTGGCATCAAAGACTGGGGCATATTGGAGAAAGGGCCTTCGAACACTACACAGTAAAGGCATGGTTGGAGGTATGTCTAATTGCACTCTGGATTTTGATTTCTTTGAACATTGCATATATGGTAAACATAATCAAGTAAGATTCCAATCTAGTGCTAGAAGAGCAAAGGGGATCTTAGAGTTGATACACAATGATGTGTTTGGACATGTTCCTGTTCCATCCCTAGGTAAATCTATTTATTATGTTTCATTCATAGATTATTTTTCAAGGAACACATGGATTTATTTTCTTAGAAATAAATTCGAGGTAATTGATAAATTTAAAGAGTTTAAGGCTTTGGTAGAAAATTAGACAGAGAAGAAAATAAAGGTATTGAGAACAGATAACGGTGGAGAATTCTACGGAAATGAATTCAAAGAATTCTGTAAGAAGTGTGGTATAGCAAGGCAGAAGACTACTCCATACACTCCTCAACAAAATGGAGGTGCAGAAAGGATGAACAGGACACTGATGGAAAAATCCAGAAGCATGCTCAGCGGTGTCAGGTTAGGACAAGAATTATGGGTACAGGCAGTGGGTACAATATGTTACCTAGTCAATCGATCACATTCATCAGCGTTGGATGATAAAAATCCACACGAGGTATGGTCTAGAAAGAAACCCTCTCTTCAACATCTTAGAGTGTTTGGTTGTGATGCTTATGTACATGTTCCAAAGGAAAATATAAGTTGGATAAAAAGGATGAAAAGTGTATCTTTATTGGTTATAAAGATGGTGTGAAAAGTTATAAGCTTTGGAACCCAGAAACCAAGAAAATTGTTTACAGTCGAGATGTTGTTTTTAGAGAGGTAAAAGATTAGTCCAAATAAGAATTCCTACCAATGCAAGATGAACCTGAGAAAATAGAGCTTGAGTTGGATGATGCAAAATCTAAATCATCTGAAGAAGAGAAAGCAGAAGAAGAAGAAGAATGACCTCATACCCCAGTATTGAGGAGATCAGTGAGAGATATAAGGAAAACGGAAAGGTATAGTCCACCTTATTTTCATTCCAATTTTGCTTTATCTATTACTGATGATGATCCCAGAACTGTCAGGGAAGTAGTGAATTCAAAGGATAGTAAACTCTGGAAGAAGGCCATGGTTGAAGAAATGGATGCCTTGGATAAGAACGAGGCATGGGATATAGTTGAGTTGCCAGTTGGAAGAAAATATGTTGGTAGCAAATGGTTGTTTAAGAAGAATTTTAATGCACAAGGAAAAGTGGAGAAATACAAAGCACGGTTAGTAGAAAAAGGTTATTCCCAGGTAGAGGGAATTGACTTTGGTGAGATTTTTTCTCCTATTGCTAAGTGAACTTCTATTAGATTTATTTTATCTATTGCTGCTGCTTTTGATCTTGAAGTGGAACAGATGGATGTGAAGACAACATTCCTACATGGGGATCTGGAAGAATAAATCTACATGAAGAAGCCATAAGGCTTTATAGTGAAGGAAAATAAAGAGCTGGTCTGTAAGCTAAATAAGTCACTATATGTTTTGAAGCAATCACCTAGGATGTGGTACCAAAAGTTTGACACATACATCCTTGGATTGGGATTTGTAAGAAGCAGGGTTGATCACTGTGTATATTCCAAGTAGATTGGTAATCACTTTATTTATGTAGTGGTGTATGTTGATGACATGTTTTTGGTAGGAAATAACATGGATGTTATCAAGGAGGTGAACTCGTAGCTATCCTCCAAATTTGACATGAAAGATCTCGGTGTTGCTAACTTCATTTTGGGAATGGAGATTAAAAGAGATCATGCAAACAGGAAACTATGGTTGAATCAGAGAAAATATGTTGAGACGATATTGTAGAGATTTAATATGCATGGAAGTAAACCGGTCAAGGTTCCTATTCCTATAGGTGTAAATTTATCTGCAGATTAGTGTCCTAAGACACATGAAGAAGAAGAGGACATGTCCCATGTTCCGTATGTCAATGTAGTTAGTAGTTTGATGTATGCAATGGTTTGTACTAGACCAGACATTACACATGCAGTGGTATTTTTGAGCAGGTATATGTCAAAGAAGGAGCATTGGACAGTAGCAAAGAGGGTCTTCAGGTATCTTCGTGGCACTACCAGTTATGGATTGTGCTACCAAGGAAGACCAGGATTGGATAGAGTGGTGGACATACATGGCTTTGTTGATGTAGACTGGGTTGGAGATCTGGATCACAGAAGATCTACAAGTGGGCATGTGTTTAACCTATTTGGAGGAGCAATCAGTTGGATGAGCAAAAGACAGGTTGTAATGGCACTCTCAACTACAGAAGCTGAATACATGGAAGCCACTCATGCAAGCAAAGAAGAAGTATGGTTACAAAGATAGTGTTCAGGTATTGGGTTGGTACAACAAGTAGTGATATTAGATTATGAAAATCAGAGTGCAATATTCCTAGCAAATAACCCAGTGTATCATTTGAAGACAAAGCATATTGATGTTCAGTATCACTTTGTGAGAGACATGGTTGAGGAAAAGAAGGTGTTGCTGGAAAAGGTTGACACTTTGAAGAATGTTGCAGATTCATTAAAAAAGTCTATGAGCACAGAAACGTTCTCCTGGTGTAGAGTAAAAATGAGCATTGCTGCCCTGGATTGTTGACTATAAAATCCCTTGGACCCCTGGATGAAAAGAAAACAACAAGTGGGAGAATGTTGGGTATGTGTTATATTCTTTGCATGTGTGTGTGTGGGCACGTCAGATATGACAACTGCATTTGACGATCCCTCGTACTAGTGTTTGGTTTGTGTCGTGTGCATCGTGCACTTTCCTAGGGGGGTCCCAGGGGGGGCAGGTATGCCTCCCCTGGTTACGCGCAACATTTGGGGTAGTGCCCCCAAAAATGTTTTTGGGCGTTTTTTTCTATTTTTAGCGGATTTTTCTATTTTTAGCGGTTTTGTAAATTAATCCCGGATTAAGGGATTAGGGTTTTGGTATCTATGGAATACCTAAAAAAATTGTATATATTGTATAGTGAATGGTGAAATTCGACATAATGAATATAAGAAAGGTTTTCCCGGTTGAGGGTTTCCGGTATAAAATCTTTGTGTACTCTTTGTATGAGCCATTGATTAAATTTTGTTTTGCTTAAGAATATATATGCATTGCTTTAATTCACAGGTTCAAAACTTACATGTACCTCCATTTTACTGAGCATACAAGTTATATGTTTTATGATTTCCGCCAGGTTTGGGATAAGTCTCCTCAAAAAGTTCACCTTACCCAGGAAAGATTGTACCTCTATTTTACTGAGCGGGGTGTCATTATTCAAAATCCCTTCAACCTTGTTGGGGTCTATTTTAATACCTTATTTGGAAATGATGTGCCCCAAAATCTTGCCTTCCTCCACTGTGAAATGAGACTTCTTTGGATTTAGTGATATGCCAAACTTTCTGCACTTCTGGAAAACCCTCTTCAGGTGCTTGAGATGTTGTTTGTCGGAGTTAGAATAAACTGTGATGTCGTCAAGATAAATCACGATGAATTTGTCCTTCTCATCGAAAAACATGATGTGTGTTTCCCTCTGAAAAGTGGCACCAACATTCATCAGGTCGAACGACATCTTAGCATACATGAACGTTCCCCACAGAGTGGTGAAAGTCATCTTCTCTCTGTCATCTGGGTCGACCATGATTTGGTTATATCCTGAGAAACCATCCAACATGGACATCTTCTGAGATCCCACCACCTTTTGCAAGATGTAGTCAATTCTGGGAAGGGGGTAGTGGTCTTTGAGAGACACCTTATTCAAATTTCAGAATCTACGCACAATCTAATTTCTCCGCTTTTCTTTCTCACATGTACTAAGTTAGCTACCCACTTCTAGAATCTTAAGGAAACAATAATTTTGGCATCGAAAATCTTCTTTACCTCTTTCTCGATCAACAAAAGAAATAGGGGATTTATCCATATCGGATTCTGTTTGAAAGGTTTATGATCTTCCTTGAGAGGGATAACATGTTGGATCACCTTCGTGTCATACACTTTCAGATTGTCGTAGCTCCACGCAAAGACGTATGGGAAATATTTCATGAGTTTTATGTAATCCTGCTTAACCTCCAGACTGAGTGTTTTTGATAATTTTACCATCTTCGGCTCTGCCTCGGTCCCAATGTTACAGTATTCCACATCTTCTGCACTTGCGGTGATCTTGGGGTTCTTAGCCACATCATTTTCGTCAAACAACTTTTCTAGTGGCACCAACCCCTTTGGAATAATATTGTTTTTCATTTGTATTATATCCCTTCCCGTGATCTAGTTCTGGAAAGGGTTGTCATCACTACGCGTGTCTGCGCTCTCATATTCATTGTCGTAGTATTCCCCGTCGATGTTCATGTTAGCGAAATCATCGCTCATGAGGAGGAAAATTTCCACATGTTTCTCATCGTCAAACACCTACCAATGTTTGATGTTGTCGGGTATTGTCGACCTGTGCTTGACCTTGATTTAATATATTTTATCTAGAAGAATGTGAATCTTGAAAACCGAGACCGAGGTTGCCAATGCGTCGACGATATGATTCTTTTCTCTGGGGATAACATTTAGGTCATACTTCAAAAATCATTCGATAAGGTCCAAAGAAAGATTTGTGTATGCTCACAGTATGGGGCATTTGGTATGATACACACCCTTCACCTGATTTATGATCAGCCTGGAATCTCTGTGCACTGCTATCCTCTGTGCGCCTAGTTCTTTCAAAACTTGTAAGCCCAAGATTAGCGCTTCATACTTGGCCATGTTGTTAGTGAATTCAAATGAGAGCTTGAATGAACGCAACTTCATGCTTTCTTTAAGGGGGCTCACCCATATACCATCCTCGAATCCTTCTCGGCTGACTACGCCATCAAAACTCATGCTCCACACCCCGTTTTCCATGTGGTCTTCTGGGTCGACACACTCTATTGTTTTCTGCACGGTTTTCTCATCAGTTGTCATGATGGTCGTCGATCCCTCTTCTCCGAGGTTAAAATTATTGTAGAATATAGACAAACCTACTTCAGTGTCGATGGCGTATATAGGATTATTGTGGGGCTACGTCTTGCTGCTTAACATGTATTTCAACAACACTTCTCTATACATCCTTCTATTCTGGTCAAAAATAGGGATAGTAGCGTAATTCATATCCATCTATAACATGCCCTTCAAATTTGTAGCCCACGATCCTGAAAGTAGCATGCCAAACTTCAGGGGTATGTCTACGACGACTATGTCCATGACCATGTTCTTGGAGGGGATTTGAGCCAACGATACAACCAAGTCTTTGTTAAGACCCAAACATTTGACTTTATTCTAATCGAAGGAGAAAAGGTCCTTGTATGGTCTAGTGACTTCTAAACCCAGCTCATCCATGACCACCTTCAGCATGAGATTGTGTGATGCGCCAGAATCAAGCATGGATTTATGCAAGTTCAGATCATGGATCTTCAAACTGACATAGAAAGGGGGGACATCTTCATCATCGCTTGTCTCTTCGACGTGCTAACCAAAATATATGGTGGGGTGGTCATCTCGAATGTTCAGAGTATCAGGGGCCCCTCCCATTTTCAACATTTTAATGATTTGTTCCTGATACTCACCCTTTCTAATCAGCTCATTGAATGGGACGAAGATTTTGATTTTGGCCATTTCGTGTTCAAAATTGAAAGGGGAACAGGTTTTTTCTACCTCATTTTTTCTCATCTCTCGGCCTGTCTCCAAGGATTTTTTGGGGACTTCCTCCTTCAACTTTTCCTTCTCAGATGCATCCTTGGCTGTGTTGTCCGGTCTCGATCGGCTCGTGGAAGGTGTGTCCGCTGTAGGCTTCTTTACGAAGTCTATTTTTTTCGGCTCGACAAGTACATATTTTCTCCGAAGGTTGTACTTATAGAACTTCATGATAGAATTTTGGTAACCTTTCTTCAATTCTTCTGTCTCCCAAGATGGTGTATCGTCTGTTTCGAGTATCATACCATCATCAGTTTCCAGTGTGAAGTCTTCGTTTTGGATCATATATCGATCATGATCGCTCTTAGTCAAGAACATGCACGGGTTTTTGTCATCACAACAATGCATATGGTCGTCAAAAGACTGGTCTAAATCCTCATCTACGTAGTTGTTATGAAAAGGAGATCTCATATGCTGGTCACCTGGGTCCCCCTCCTTGATTTGAGGAATTTGACACCTCCGGAGATTCTGATTTCTGGGTTGTGGGTTGTTTGTTTCTCGCGCGACAAGCCTAATTCCCACGGACATTCTCTCCATCAAAGTTTCAATGGTATTCATCATCATGTCAAATTTGTCGTCTGAGGACCACGACGTCGATGAATGTGCATCTCCTTGGGGTCTTTTGTCACCCTGATTGAACTTCGGTTTGATTTTTCCCGATGCCATCATGTTCACTTTAACCTTGACAACGTTACTCATTATGGCACTTAGACTCACCAATCTTGTTTCTCTCAGCAGCAAAGAAAAGTGATGTAGGAGCATCTCTCCACATCATCCAGCCAACCAGCTAGCCACGCCAGCGAATTCAAATCGCACGCTAAGAGAGAGGCACAACCTCATTTAAAATTTGAATTGAATGTAATTAAATGTTTAAGATGTTGAGTTGGGAAGCCATGCCTTTGTGCAGGCATTAAGTAGATAAGCCATTAATGTTTGTATGGCTGAAGATCTAGATCTAGATGCTGGACTAGACAGCCCATTCAATGCAATTAAATAGGGTAGGTAGATTGGAGGGAAGCGCTCAAAGAGCCCCCTCAGGTAAAAGAGATTTTCATATCTCATTTTGTAGTAGTTGTAGAAGAAGAGTTGAGTTAGTCGAGAGAGAGAGATAGAAGAGTAGAGAATCTATGAACAGAGAGAAGAAGAGAGGAGTCGAGACCTTGTTACAGGCCGTTCTCAGGAACACTTTGTATAAACATGCATTTTCCATTTAATATAAACAAAAGCAGTTTTTCCTGCATGTATTTATGTGTTATGTGGATTTCTGTGTGTGTTCCATTGTATGTTGTAGGTTTACATTTGCAGGAGTGTGTTTGATTTCAGGTGAAGGTTTTTGAGGCTTCACACCAGGAGGGTGTGACAGAACACTGCGGGTTCTGATAGCCGTGCACAGAGGATGCATTTCTGAACACTGCGGGTTCAGACAATGATGTGCTGTGGTAGAGGAACTGGATTCAACAACTCAGTGAAGACCTCAAGGTTGTTGAACACCTTGGAGGCAAGGCTGTGTGGGAGAAGACACAGTTGCAGACAAAATTCTGCTGTGGATTCTGTGAAGCTCTGCCAGGTGGGTATTGAGCCAGTGCAAGGAGTGCACAAAGAAGGAACTCTATTGTGAGTTTAGGAAGAAGAGATAGAATCATTGAGGATTCTGAGAGCTCTACCAAGTGGGCATTGAGCGGGTGCATAGGTGCACAGGAGGACAAAACTGCTGGAAGTTCAGGAGGAAGATACTCTGCCAAGTGGGCATTGAGATATTGTGAAGACATGCATAGAAGAGAAGAGAAATCTTTTGAGTTTTGTGATTTGAAGTAAGAATCTACTGAGGGATCTTCACAAGGTTGCCAAACACCCTATAGACTCAGCAAGGGGTTGCTTGAGCAGAAGGATAGCCAGGAGGGCATCCATACTTCTCCATCTGAGGGAGAAGGGAGAAAGACAGAATCCTGTAGGGGTCTAAGCATGCAACAAGCTCAGGGGAGATAGCACTGTGTGTGCATGAAGACTCTGTAGAAGCATAGGAGTCAAAGAATCCTTTGAGGATTCAGGTGCAGAAGCTCAGGAGGAACAACATTTTCATACGCGCGGTGAAGCTCAGGGTTGACGGGCCGTAAGAGGAGAAGGAAGACAAAAGTTGAGGCCTTTGGAAACTTGGAAATTATTCCAAGTCTGGGAAGAAGTGTGCGAGCTCAGGAGGGAGCACAACAGCCATTAGATAAGTCGAGGAGATCTGGACCATCGGAAGGTTTTCACGTCCAGAGGGTGTGTAGGAGAAGAGATGATTTGAGCCGTCAGATCTAGAGTGAAGAACCCAACAGCCATCAGATCTGTCATGAGTTACACGGTGGTTAAACCATTGGGAAAATCCAAGGTGAAATCCCGACGAGAGGCGAGGCCATCGGGACATCGAAATTCATGAAATCGGAAATCCTGTGGACAGGAGATCGGGTAAGTCCACCTTGAAAACCCCGACACAAATCTGGGCCATCCATCAGAGAGAGGACACGTGTCACGTGATCGTCCATTCTGGAGATCCAGATCATCGGGGAAGTCCTGATAGAAGGTAAAACCTGCGCATCGGGGTTTGGAGTTTCACGAATCCTGAGAGCAAGACTTCCGGAGGAGCAGAAGTTGCGAAATTGTGAGAAGTGATTAGGACCTTCCATCATAGGAGGATGCATGGAGGAGATCTAGGCACTGGAATTGTGTAGAGGCGGAAGTTCCATTGTGGGACCTAGATGACGTCACATCGAGATATCGACAGTCGGGATATCGGAGTTCTCAAGGTCGATAAAGTCGGGACATTTCAGGTCTCAAAACGGCGAGGATTAATCTGAACCGTCCATTCACTTGGGACATGTGTCAGAGATCTGAAGAAAGTCAGAGTTCGACATTTTGCGAGTTCTGAGGACGAGGCGTCCAGGACATTTGAAGTCGTGAAACCGTGAGATTTGATCTGAGCTGTCCATTTGTTGGGGACACGTAGCGGAGATCTGAATTATTAGAGAAAGTCCTGATAGGAAGGTCGTCATCGGGAAATTGAGCATCGGGATATCGGGAATCCCTTGGACACGAGGTTGATGATTTCAGCATTGCGATGTTCGAAACCCTGATAGGCAACAAGGTTGCGGTCTTGTGAATTAGTGGTCGCGTGGACCAGGAGCTTAGCCAGGAGGACTAAGGCGTAAAGGTGCATATCGGTGAATTGACTCATCAGTGATCGGGAGATTGCGAGGAAAGAGGTTCATGGTATCGAGGACCGTGAAACCCCAAATCCCAAAAGACATAAGGTTGCGGTCTTATGAGAAGCGGTCGCATGGACCAGAGCATAGCCAGAAAGGGATAAGTCCGGAAGAGAGCGCATTGGAAAATTGGTGATTGGGAGTTCAAGGGGACAGAGGTTCTCAACATCAGAAAAGACGAAACCCCAAAACTTGAAATTGAGTCGAGAAAAGGTCACAGGTGCGTGCAGAGGCCATGCAAAAGGAAGGGCAAGACCTGTGGATTGGGTTTTCATCAGGGATTCCAACAGGGAATCAGAAGAGCCGCTTCGGCTCACATGAGGAATTGAATGATCCTGTGACCAGGTGTCAGAGGGTTACTCTTGCACCTGCATCAAGTGGTATTAAAGCCTGATTCTTGTCGGTATATTTCAGGCAAGAAGAGGCAGGAAGAGGTAAAGAGCACTCTGATACACATCAAGTGGTATCATAGCAAGAACTTTGTTTGTATATTTCAAGCAGAGGGAGAAGGAAGGTAAAGGAAGAGAGAGCATGGGAGACTTTGTGGCGATTGTTTGTAGGTAGGCAACAATCAAGAAGGAAGTCAGGAGGACTGTAGGATGAAGTTGGTAACACTCTTGGTGCAGAGTGACAGCAACAGGTTTGCTAGGAAAGCAGACAAAGACAACACCATGGTTACTGAAGGCCATAGGCATGTTGGGAGGAAGAGCAAGGTAAAAAATCTTACAAAAATGGACACAGAGCTCACTGAATTAAGGGAAGACATTAAAGAGCTTGAACTGCGGATGCGGTTGGATAAGAAGCCGAGATGGGTATATGAATGGCCCATGAAGAAGCCGAAGGTAAAATGGCCAGTCAAGGAACTGATGGTCATAAGACAACGTAGATTGTTAAGAGGATGGTTGAGGTATGCTGAAAACCTCAATGGACCTGAAGAGATGGTTCAAGTGTGTGAACCAGAGACTAGGAGAGATCTCAGTGAAATGGGATTGACTAAGGATCTCAAGAACTGCCAGGAGGGTAGAGATGATATTCCTAATTTCCAGGAGGGCAAAGAATTGAGGTCACTGTGGGATCTCAGGGACTGTCAGGAGGACAGCCAAGGAATTTCACATTGCCAGCTGGGCAATGATATGAGGTCGCTGCAGGATCTCACATACTACCACGAGGGTAGCGAAAGCATCTCAGATTACCAGGTGGGTAGAGATGAGAATTTGAGACTAGTTGAAGGTCTCATGGACTCGGAGGTGAGTTCAATTCAGCAAGGAGTGCTGATGAATATGGGATCAGTTGATCTCATAATTGGCTAGGAGAGAAGCGGAATCATCCCATATTGCCAGGTGGGCAGGGATGAGCAGGTGAGTTTTGATCAGCCCGAGGAGCTGACAGAGCAGATGAGACTATCGGAGGGTCTCATAAATTTAGAGATGAGTTTGGATCAACATGTGCAGTTGATAGAAGAGGAGGATCTGAAGGACCTTCTAATGATTGGGGGAATTGAAGTATTCCTACCATTTGCCCAGGAGGAGGCAAAAATCTATGTTGCAGATGCAGCAACAACAGAGGGACAACTAGCTGTGACTGTCAGGGAGGAAGAAGAATTGTAGCAGACTTTGGAAGCTGCCCAAGAAGACAGACAGGAAAATGAGCATTCTGAGGAATGGCTCAATGCATTCAGCCGGGAAGCTAAGGAAGTTGTAGCACTGAAGCTAACAACAAAAGAAGCAGGAGAGGATGATGAGCATTATGAGGAATGGCTCAATATTTTCAGCCAGGAAGCTGAAGAGACTGCAACGTGGGAGTTTGCAGCAGCAGAAGAAGAAGGGGCATACATCATTAGTTTGGGTGATCTGTATGAATAGATAGAAGCCCTGGAAGAGATGGTGAAAGTGCAGAGCGTGCACATCCAAAAGGTGAAGTTGGAAACTGATGAAGAAAGCATGGGAGATCACAGCGATCTGCCCATGAGACGAAATTTTTTGCAGCTGAGGAGACTGCATGAGCATAGCCAGCCATGGGAGTAGCTGGGCGAAGTGATCAAAGAGATCATGGAGTTGATGATATGATCAACAGAAACTGCCAGCAAGGAGAGGCTGAACAGGAAGAAGGAAGCAGTAGCAGCAGCAGGAGCACAGAAGTAGCAGCAGGATGGAGCGAATGAACAACTCCAGAGGATGATTTGGGATCTAGGAGGATTCCCACAGCTGAGATGGGAAGCTCATGAGTAGGAGCTCATGATTTTTTCAGCTAAGGAGAATGATACAGGAGCATCTCTCCACATCAGCCAGCCATCCAGCCAGCCACGCCAGTGAATTCAAATTGCATGCTGAGAGAGAGGCGCAGCCTCATTTAAAATTTGAATTGAACGTAATTAAATGTTTAAACTGTTGAGCTGGGAAGCCATGCCTTTATGCAGGAATTAGGTAGATTGGCCATTAATGTTTGTATGTCTGAAGATCTAGATCCATATGCTGGACTAGACAACCCATTCAATGCAATTGAATAGGGTAGGTAGATTAGAGAGAAGCGCTTGAAGAGCCCCCTCAGGTAAAAGAGATTTTCATATCTCATTTTGTAGTAGTTGTAGAAGATGAGTTGAGTTAGTCGATAGAGAGAGAGAGATAGAAGAGTAGGGAATCTGCGAGTAGAGAGTAGAAGAGAGGAGCCGAGACCTTGTTACAGGCCATGCTCAGGAACACTTTGTATAAATTTTCCATTTAATATAAACAGAAGAAGTTTTTCCTGCATGTATTTATGTGTTATGTGGATGTCTGTGTGTGTTCCATTGTATGTTGTAGATGTATGATGTAGGTTTACATTTGCAGGAGTGTGTTTGATTTCAGGTGAAGGTCTTTGAGGCTTCACACCAGGAGGGTGTGACAAAACACTGTGGGTTCTGATAGCCGTGCACAAAGGATGCATTTCTGAACACTACAGGCTCAGACAAGGACGTACTGTGGCACAAGAACTGGAGTCAACAACTGAGTGAAGACCTCAAGGTTGCAGACATAATTCTGATGTGGATTCTGTGAAGCTCTTCCAGGTGGGCATTGAGCCAGTGCAAGGAGTGCACAAAGAAGGAACTCTGCTGTGAGTTCAGGAAGAAGAGACAGAATCACTGAGGATTATGAGAGCTCTGCCAAGTGGGAATTGAGCAGGTGCATAGGTGCATAGGAGGACAAAACTGCTGGAAGTTCTGGAGGAAGATACTCTGCCAGGTGGGCATTGAGATATTGTGCATACAGGCACATAAGAGAAGAGAACTCTTTTGAGTTTTGTGATTTGAAGTAAGAATCCACTGAGGGATATTCACATGGTTGCTGAACACCCTGCAGACTCAGCAAGGGGTTGCTTGAGTAGAAGGATAGCCATAAGGGCATCCATACTTCTCCATATGAGGGAGAAGGGAGAAAGACAAAATCCTATAGGTGTCTGAGCGTGTGACAAGCTCAGGGGAGATAGCACTGTGTGTGCGTGAAGACTCTGCAAAGGCGCAGGAGTCAAAGAATCCTTTGAGGATTCAGGCACAGAAGCTCAGGAGGAACATCGTTTTCATAGGCGAGACGAAGCTCAGGGTTGAAGGGCCACAAGAGGAGAAGGAAGACAAAGGTTGAGGCCTTTGGAAACTTGGAAATTATTCCAAGTCTGGGAAGAAGTGCGCAAGCTCAGGAGGGAGCACAGCAGCCATTGGATCGACTGAGGAGATCTAGACCGTCGGAAGGTTTTCACGTCCAGAGGGTGCGTAGGAGAAGAGATTATCTCAGCCATCAGATCTAGAGTGAAGAAACCGACAGCCGTCAGATTTTTCGTGAGTTACACGGTGGTTAAACCATCGGGAAAAACCAAGGTGAAATCCCGACGAGAGGCGAGGTCATCGGGACATCGATGTTCGTGAAATCGGAAATCCCATGGAAAGGAGATCGGGTAAGTCCACCTTGAAAACCCCGACACAAATCTAGGTCATCCATCAGAGAGAGGACACGTGTCACGTGATCATCCATTCCGGATATCTGGATCATCGGGTAAGTCCCGATAGAAGGTCAAACTGGTGCATCAGGGTTCAGCATTTTGTGAATCCTGAGAGCAAGACTTCCAGAGCAACAAAAGTCACGAAATCGCGAGAAGTGATCAGGACCGTTCATCGTAGGAGGACGCGTGGAGGAGATCCGAGCACTGGAATCATGCAGAGGCGAAAGTTCCATTGTGGGACCTAGCTGACGTCACATCGGGATATTGGCACTTGGGATATCGGAGTTCTCGAGGTCGAGAAAGTTGGGACATTTCAGGTCTTGAAACAATGAGGATTAATCTAAACCATCCATTCACTTGGGACGTGTGTCAAAGATCTGAAGAAAGTCGGAGTTTGGCATTTCGCGAGTCCTGAGGATGAGGCGCCCGAGACATTTGAAGTCGCGAAACTGCGAGATTTGATCTGAGTCGTCCATTTGTTGGGGACATGTAGCGGAGATATGGATTATCGGAGAAAGTCCCGATAGGAGGGTCATCATCAATAAATCGAGCATCGAGATATCAAGAATCCTGTGGACACGGGGTTGATTCATTTCGGCATTGCGATATCCGAAACCCCGATAGGAGACAAGGCTGCAGTCTTGTGAATTAGTGGTCGCGTGGACCAAGAGATTAGCTAGGAGGACTAAGGTGTAAAGGCACATATCGGTGAATTGAATCATCGGTGATTGGGAGATTGCGAGGACAAAGGTTCGTGGTATCGAGGACCACAAAACCCCGAATCCCGAAAGACATAAGGTTGCGGTCTTATGAGAAGCGGTCGCATGGACTAGAGCATAGCCAGAAAGGGCTAAGGCCGGAAGAGAGCACATTAGCAAATCGATGATCGGGAGTTCAAGGGGATAGAGGTTCTCAACATCAAAAAAGATGAAACCCCAAAACCCAAAATTGAGTCGGGAAAAGGTCACAGGTACGTGCAGAGGCCGTGACAAAGGAAGGGCAGGACTTGTGGATCGGGTTTTCATCAGGGATTCCAGCAGGGAATCAGAAGAGCTGCTTCAGATCGCATGAAGAATTGAACGATCCTGTGAGTGGGTATTAGAGGGTTACTCTCATGCCTGCATCACAAAGTCACTGTATACCTTCAAAAAACGAGCCGAGAATTCCTGCACCGTTTCCTTCGGTGCTTTCTTCATGTTATTGTATTGTGTTAGCAGCTGCAAAGGGTTTTTCTTATCCCCCCATATATTTAGGAAGGAACTTTCGAATGCTGTGAAGTCTCGAATTCTCACGGGCAGGAGGGATTTGAACCACTTTCTTACATATATCGAAAGGATTTGCACAAAAAGCCTTGTTTTTTCATCTGCATAGTCTACCTCCACCAGGTCGACAAAGTTGTTAAACCAGTCCAGGTGTTTCTCAGCGGAAACATTTCCCTCATTGTCGTAGAGTCTGATTATTTGGCTATAATTCTGAGGAAAGTCATGTTACTGGGCTGGAAAGATGAGGGGAGAGAATCTGGCAACCATATCCCTAGGGGGATTCATATTTTGGGGCATACTATTGAACAAGTGTCTGTCAAAAACTTGTTGTCTGCACTGTTGGTTTCACCTTCTATTATGTGCCTGTATGTTGGAGAGTTGTACACAAAAAATAGTTGTTCGATTCTTGCAACCATTATCAAAATGGTAAGGTTCTTTGAAGGATGCGTATCATTCAAAAACGACTATGAATAAAATTCCGCCCGTTAAACTTTCTCTTTTTATGCACTGGAAAGAGCCATGTATATTTCCTTTTTGGTTGCTTCAAATTCTCTGGGATGCTCCGTGTGCCTATCTTCTTCCAACCTTTGCGCCTCTCACAGTTGGATAATAATTTTATGTGCCTCTCTAAGCTGCCTTTTCAGCCATGCCACATTCCCTCCGTGACTCTTTGTAGTTGATGCTTCCACGGTCCTTATCATTAGTTGTCACCTTAATTCCCTGTTCTCCTGATAAAGATCAACAATAGCCAGCTTTGCTTGCTTCAGCTACTGATATGGAGTTCCCTCACTTTCTCTTACGTCGTCTACTTTCCTTGCTCTGTTCCCATGTTCCCGACTCTATTTATCGATAGTTTATATCCAGATGACACGTCCAAGTAGTTCTTCAGCTACCAATTTGACGCGCGGTCCTTCTAGAATTTTAGCCTTAATGATCTCATTATTTATCATCCTGCCCCTCCCCTAAGGAAGATGCTATTTGGAGGAGGAAGTTCTTACCGTCTCCCTCTCCTGTATGAATTTCTCTGTTTCAGTTGTTCCGTGACTTGATCTCGTCTCTTTTGTAGGTGAAAGAATGGTTTCTTCCACGTCTTTAGGAATGGTCGTCATGGGTGTGAAATAATTCTGATATATTTGAGGTTCAGACCTCACAGTTCTTCCACTCCACATGCCCTTTCCTGTGCTCTGAGAAGCCTCCGTGGCATGACCAAGGTATACTCTGCGTGCAACATTTTGAACGAATGCATCGGGGAGTGGTTCTGAACCAACTGGATTGGCAAGGGGGAATTGCGAAAAAAAATTAGGCCTGGTTCTATGACTTGAGGGCATGATGAGCATTCGATATTTATAACGAAAAAAACAAGAGAGGAAAACATGATGTAATCCAATGAATTTATGGCGATGAGATGTTTCAAGTCAAATTTTAGGTTGTTCATGGAAAATCCCCACGTGTGGAATGTAGGTGATACGGTTTGTTGTGCATGCATAATAAGAACGTTGTGGTTTTTCATTCCCTTGACATTCATGATGAACTGATAATAACTGTGGCACTTGCTGACGTGGCCTTTATTAACCACTTAACTCGATTGGGGTATGTAGAAATTGGCTTCTTAACAAGATTAGACCTTTTGGGAAAAGACATGCCCGTACCACGTATACAGTTTCTGACTCTGACACCCTTTCCCATTTCCAAGGGCCAACTAACCATTTGTTGGCTTCGACCTCACGGTGCTACGTACCTGACTTCACATTTTTGGGCGCATGGATCATAATGTGATTTAAAACCGACTCTAAATGGAAAGAAAAATGGCGATGCTAATAGATGGCTCCAATGGGGATACTATCCTCCCTGTGAGGTAGCAAAGAATAGTAGACCAGGTGCCTAACCATTGGGATTTATTCGACATCTAGACACTAAGAAATATAAATGATGGACATAAACAAACTAGACTCATTGACACAGTTTCTAGGACTTCAGCATAAAATTAGGGCCTTCACTTTGGGCTTCAAATCTTTGTTGACCTATTGACTCGACGCAAAAATAAAATGGTTATTTACAATGAAAAATGACTTAAACAAATTTACTTCATCAGGTAACGTTTGAGGAACCTACCATTTACAGGCCCCCAACCATGACACTCTCCCTCTAGTCCTTCCAGGAAATAATCATTGTCCCTATAGTATGCGCCAATTTTGTACGACCCTATCCAAAGGTGATCTAGCTTTCCATTCTTTCTTTTATCTTCATTTCTTGCGTCCCATCTTAGCACTGGATCTCCTACCTGAAAATCTTCCTGCTTGGAAATTTTGTCAAGATATTTCTTTATCCTCTCCTGATGGAGTTGAGATCAATTATATACCTGCTCCCTCACCTTCTATGTGTGTGTTGGCCCTTGGTTAAGGAAGAAAGCAAAGATCAAGGAAGAAAAGGAAAAATGTGAACTGCGCGGAAGACACAGCGACTGTTACTGGGTCGAAGTAAGAAAAAGAGAATAAAAGATGGAGCGAAGTAAGAGAAAGAAAGATGTTGGATGAGGAGATCGAGGATGATAGATAAACAAGGAAGACAGATTGTGGACAAATCAACAAGAGGAAAAATATACTGGTGGATGCTTTGGAGCATCGCACGAGAAGAAAAGAAAGACAGGTTGGTGAAGCCCTAAAAATCAAGGTCAAGTTGACCTAGGGTTTTAGACACCTAGGGTTTTGGTATCTAGGGTTTTGACACTTAGGTCTCGACCTAAGGCTGTCAGTGAGCTATTGTAATGTATAAATAGAGGTCTAAAGGACCCGGGATGGGTTGTTGTTGTTGTTGTTATTGTTGTTATTGTTGGTTCTAGTTTTATCATTGGCATGAGTGATTATTGTTGAGAGAGAGAGAAGTGTTGAGTGTAGAGACTTATGGTATTGTAATATCTTCATCTGGGTGCAAAGGTCAACCCTACAGCTGGGTGTCCAAGAGGGGGAGAGAAAGAGAGGATAAGAAAGAAGATCCGCTAGCTAAGAGCGCAGACAAGAACTATATGCTTCATATTAATATATTATAAATCACAGTTTTGTGGACATATCCCTAGAGAGAGGGTGACCCACATATATCTTGTGTTGTGTGTGTGATTGATGCTCTGTTCTTTGTCATTTGGTATACTTCTATTGCATTACTATGTTATATCTAGTATATAGTTCTACGGAGTAGATATGAATTGGTAAGTGATATATAAATGTTGTATTTCTCTCGTATTAGATCCATTTGGTATTCCCTTTAGTTGTAGACATCTCTGTCCTGCAACCCCCCCATAGCTACTTCGGGTGAGACTGCATATTCCTCGCAGGTGTTCCCGAAAGGGAAAGTAGTTAGGAATTTTTGGTGCGCTCTTGGTGCTGAACCCTAGGTCTACCCCTGTGCCAACAAATGGTTTCATTGTCAGGAACGAAATATTCTTAAGGGAATGTCAAAGTGGTTTCCATCAAAGACAAAGATTCATAAGTGGATAGAAGAGAAAATGACTTCGCTGAAGCCCAAAACAAGAACCCTAATCTTAGTATAGAAGATTGGCTGGAAATATATATCTTTACTGATATACACGAGATTTTATTTGGAGTAATCCATAGAAAGTTATACGAGTGGCTAGCTAGGTTAGAATATACCCAATTTGATATCAGATCTAGGCCATCTGTGGTTTGGACATCAACATTGATCAAGAAGGTCAAGAGAGATGATAACGCCGTGTCAAGAACAATAGATCAATGGTTTGATAGTACCATTGGAGGGTATATCACTAATTTTGTTGTTGACAGAGCATAATCGTATAGCCAAGAAGAGAGATACTTCTTTAAGGGACCTAGAGGAAAATTTTTACAATTTCTGAAGCTAAAGATCAAGATGCTATTGCATGAGAAGAACATCTTGAAGATACAATAGTCTGTTGGATTGAACAGCTAATGTTCAAGAACTCAGACAACGACAACGACACAGAGGCTGGACATAGGCATAGTGGGAGAGTGTTCAAAGAAGTTCCTCTTGCGAACCTATTCAAGTAGAACTACGGGGACGAGGGTTTCTACAGTGGATAAGAGGCAGATCTGACGGATGAAGAGCATTCAGAGTCCTCTAGGCCAGAGGAATGAGAAGATGAAGAACCTCATTAGGAAGAACCAGAAGCTTCAGGAACTATGCAGACTGTTGAAGTAAGTACTATTACTCCTCCTGTTGATTCAATGACATTAAGAAATTAGAGTAATCATATTCACCCGAGCATTCAGAGCACTGTCACTAGTAGCCCAACACATACTCAGTCAAGAAACCTAGGAAGATCTATGGAAAATGAGATGAGGTTACCCACCTTCAGAGGAGATGGATCTGAAGATCCTGATCAACACTGGTTTCTATACGAAGCCTTATGGAGTATTAAGTGTTAATGTTTAAGCCATTATTATAGTTCCTTTCATTTCAATAGATAACAATAGCATAATACAAGATCACTGAGAAATACACAATCACAAGAGACACAACATTTATCCTGGGAAACCCTCTAGGGGAAGAAAACCCAGCAAAACTTCCTTATTATAGATAGCCAATACAATGCCAA
>ML793729.1:306452-317191 GCA_009831015.1 Picea engelmannii
TAGAGATAAATCCTCAAAATGAGGGTGATCTTCATGTGCTGGTCCAATATCTGTTCAAACAGTTGGTGAAGTGATGACTAGCCTTCCAAGGCTCCTCCATTTGACATCATAAGGATTACAAATTCAAATTTGATGAGCTGTTCCATTCATTCCTAATACTCTGCCTTCAAAAATGACCAAAACTTAGCCAAAGACTCCTCTTTTGACTTGTCTTTCCCAAAATAGCCTTTGGATTTGATGGAATAATTTGCCACCTGTCTAGTCCAAAAGGTTTCATCTGCTTTGAATTTGAAAATTCCAGATCTAGGTGAAAATCATAACATTCTGGCTGTTACAGGATTTCCATAGCGCATAGCCCGTAAAAAACACTCCTGCGCTGTTGAAAGTCGCCACTTTCAACAGCTAACGGGTCATAAAATATCGATTTGCGCTGTTGAAAGCGAGCAGATTTTCAAAATCGAATTTCTTGGTCATAGAAAATCCGTTTTGCATGTATAAATAGTCGATTGACATCTAGAGAATCTAATATATCCAATGGTGTTTTTAGATCTTCATTTGGAGCTCAGGAAGGGATTGAAAAGTTCCCTGCAAGATTAAGTATCATTCTTTCCATTTGCAATTCAAAACTCTAAACGGTCCTTTGTGAACAATGTCTGATATGGAACCAAAGATTTGATTTGATGGTGTCAGGCTGGCGATACCTCCTTTGTACCTGCATCACCGAACTCGTATTTTCCACCCCGGATGCCATGAGTGTTGAGCGTGAGTTCTGGGCCAGGTTCGAATTACAGTCATATCCTGACATGCATAATCGAGTTTCTATCATTGTCCGTTCTCATCAGCGCATGCCTTGGATTTACCTGACGTGGGATGATCATGTCATGATTACCTTTAGACGTGGACATCACGCACGTGATTCCCACTTTCTTTCACAACGGCCCGTGGAAAACGCCTCTGTCAATTGTTCACCTTCACCTTTCACCAGCGTGCGATTCTGTGGAAAACCCCTGTTAGCTGCGGAAAGTATGCACTTTCAACAGCGCACCCTTTTGTAAAAAGCACTCCCTAGCTGCGGAAAGTAAACACTTTCAACAACGCGCCACATTATAACTTGACTGTCGGACCTTTTGAAAAACACCACTTTCAACAGTGCATTAACTGATGAAAAGCGCGCATTAACTGTTGAAAGTCGACCCTTTCCACAGTGCACAGTCAACTTTTGCACATTTGTTAGCTGTTGAAAGTGAATTAAGCAAATTTTGAAAAAGAAGACTTCGTGGATCACATTATTTTTTAAGATAAAAACAGAAACCTAAGTTTTGCAACTCAAAAGTGACTTGAAGTTACAACCTATCACCTAAACAAGCAAATAAATCTACCAGTTTATTTGAGGAGTTAACACCAGGCATGAAAGTTTTCCACACCTTCCAGCTTGTCAACAAGCTTAGTTCTTGCAGACATCTTTTACCTGGAGCTAGGAAAATGACCGAAAAATGAAAGTGCTCAAAATCAAAATCTGAACTTACCAGGAGGTGAGTTTGGCTAAGGCGAGTAGCCTGGTGTGTTTGGATCTGAGAAAATCCAACTTTTTCTCCTCCAAAATTGATTTGTGGATTTCTGGACTGGTGCTTCTGGTTTTCTGGTACCTCTGGTACTCTGGTACTTCTAGTACTTCTGGTACATTGGTTTTCTGGTACTTTGTGAAACTAGGGTTTCACTTTTCGGGAGATATAGCCACTGAAAAGGTGCGTTGAAGGTGCCAAAATGATCCTTGGGGGAGGGCGCACTTTTCTAGATGGTTTTAGGGATGAAATACCTCACCAACAAAAAGCCCTAATTTTCATGTACAGTAACAGTGACATTTTTCACTTTTCTCTTGTGAAAGATGCTCTCTTCAACTTGGATATGATACCATGTTAATGTTTAAGCCATTATTATATTTCTTTTCATTTCAATAGATAACAATAGAATAATACAAGATCAATGAGAAATACACAATCACAAGAGACACAACATTTATCCTATGAAATACTCTAGGGGAAGAAAACCCAGCAAAAGTTCCTTATTATAGATAGCCAATACAATGCCAAGAGTTAACTCAAACTAATACAGAAGATCCTCTCCCAAATATGCGCCACTCTCTCTCCTTCTTCTCTAACTGCAATTCTGAAACTTGTCTCTCAATGAGAAAGTGAGTTGTGTGTCTAAGTGAGGTGCTAGCCTCCTTATTTATACAAGACTGGCACGTGTGAAGTGTCTCTTCACTGGCAGGGCCGACTTCTCCAACTGGGTGGTTATAACCACCTTTATTATATTTCGGGGCCTCTTGATATATTTTGGGTTCGACTTCTTCTTTTTCCTTTTACAATTACATTATGACCAATCCAAAAAAGGGGATTTGGTCCTTATACAATAGCGGACATGATCAATCCACAATGGGGATTGATCCAATGAATAATATATCAAATAATAATAAGAATACACTTTGCAGTTACATTATTTTAACATTAATAACATCACCGATGAAGCTGTCAAATGAGATCAATTTAGTACTACCCTAAGAGACTGCACACTGAGTTGGTACATGAAGTTTGTTAAGGGAATCGCCCAGCCTAAACTACTGAATGAGATCAAGAACGCATTGATTGCCGATTTCAAGAAATCCAAGTCGGAGTCACAGTGAATTATAGAACTAAAAGAAATCAAGCAAAGAATAGTTGAACCAATATGGGAGTTCAATCAGAGATTTAAGACCTTGACATGCCATTTGAGTTTTCAAATCCCAGATGAGTAGAACAAGGAATGGTTCATTGTTTCTATCTTACCACACATCAGAGTTCCTATGATGCAACAGAAGATTGATTCGCAGGATGAGGCACTGGAGATCGTCATGAAGATAGAATCGTCCCCTATGGGAGAATCCAGCTCAGGTATGAGTCAAATCTTGACTCAGCTAACTAGTTTGTCTCTGTAGGTCGCATATATGAATAAAGACAAGGGAAAAGACAAAACAAAATATATACAGTGTGTTAGATGCAAATCAGAAGGCCATGAAAAGGAACATTGTCCCCTATTCCATGAATACTTGGCCTATGGAGCTTCGAGTCCCTTGAAGCAAGTTACCCTACCCTGCTGTGAGGTATGTAGAAATAAGAATCGCCTTGGTGAGTGCTATTACATGCCAAAATATGTTCAGACACCCACAAATTTGTATTTCACATTCTATAAGTCTGTGGGGCATGATGATAGGGATTGTAGGGCTTACGACCTCATGCACAAAAGTTCAAGGGATATATACAAAATTCAAGGTGAAGTACAACAAGAAGGAAACACTACGCAGTATAACTCCCTTGGGAGAGGAAACTTCAACCCTCGTGGTGGATTCAGAGGAAGAGGAAGAGGAGGAGGTATGGGTCGAGGTCGAGGATAGATAATCTATTATAACTGGGCACAACCAGGATACTTGGCAAGGGACTATCAGAACCCTTGTACCACTTGTAGCTTTTGCAACTCCTTCAAGCATGTTATCGAGGAATGTCCAACATTGTTGGCTAAACTTCATGAGAGACGGGGACCTCAGCAGAACCCGCAAATACAATTAATCAAAGAAGAACCTTGCAGAGAAGACCCTAGAGTCATTGTTATCACTTGATGAGGCATTGTTATAGGAGAAGACAAAATGACCCAAGGAAAGACTATAAAAGAATCAGGAGTCAGGAAAGCTGCAGAGAAGACACAAACTTTTGATGCAAAGAAAGAAAAAAAAAATTTCGAGAAGGAAAGAAGAGAATTCAGGGGAGATCAAGGTTATTCATCAAAGACATGACTAAAATTAATAGAATGTGGAATGCCTATGGAATTTGATCACTTTTCTTCGCCCAGAGATGGAAAATAGGCAAGTAAACTTGTCAGTTTCTTGTATACGTTTATAGAGATGATTAAACATGAGAGAGCCATACAAGAATTACAAAATTTGGTCAGACAGTATGAGATAGGAAGGGTATATCCTTTACTGAATAAAGTAGTACATCAACTATCCAAGAAGAGAAGGAAAAATAAGGAAATACACCTGAATGCTCAGATTGGAGTGTATGATATAGACTATGTGGTCCTCGACTTAGGGTCGGAGGTCAATGTCATGACAAAGAAAACCTGGCCACTGATGGGAAAACCTAAGTTGATCTATTCCCCTATCAGACTTAGGATGGATAATAAACAAGTCGTAAGCTCCTTTGGAATATTCGAACATGCCCCTGTGGACATCGACGGAGTGAGGACATTTGCAGACTTCGAGGTGATTGAGATAGTTGATGATAACTGTCCTTACCCTGCGTTGTTAGGAATTGATTGGGCTTTCAATAATTCCACTTTGGTCGATTTAAAGAAAAGATGAATGACGTTTGAAGGAGATGGCCTTAGGGTCATCTCACCTTTAGATCCCGATGAAGGTCAGTGATACACAGAGCCCATCAAAGAATAAAACTACACATATGAACTGGAAAACATATACAAATTAACAACCAGACAACATGATTACATTAATCCTACGGTGGATGGAAATTTGAGCTAGTGAAGTGACAACGCATTTTCATCATATTCATAAGAAGCATTGGAGAATTGGTAGAAAAAAATGTATGAAGTAACTACAAGGAGATGCACTAGATTAACCAGAGAAGTACGTTGGATCGACACAACAGTAAGTAACTTACCCACCTTTGATGGTCTGAATCCTTTAGAAACCTTCTTGTCAGACTTTGAAGAAAGTGTACCAATGCAACAACGATTGTTGGCAATGGATGAGGCCTTGAAATCCACACCAGAAAGATGGTGGGGAACACATAAAAACAACATTACAGAATGGGTACAATGTCGTACTATGATGATAACACGGTTCTCGGTGCAAGTAGAAGGCTGCGAGATTAGATACACAGGTCGGAGCTGTCTGAAGGACCATGTGAGAAGTTGTGAGGAAGCATGGAGCAATATTCCTCAAGATAAGTGGGTGCACAAATTCATTAACAAAATAGACACAACCCTTATCAACTGGTACCTTCAAGCAGAGCTATGCCTCATCACTACAGATTGGGCAGGTATGACTCATAACTTTGTGACTACCTTTTTATTCGAAAGCCAATATCCTATAGTATATCAAACATTAAAGGTTGTAAGACATAAAGTGTTTGAGGAGGCACCTAGCCTCCCTTTGGAACAAGAAGAGGACGAATGGACTGCGCCTCTCCAGAAACTGCAAGGTTGTTACAACATCAATATTGATGAAGACGATGATCCTAGGAAGGTGAACATCGTAGAAAAAAAAGGCCAGAGAGATGTGGAAGGACTAGGAGTTGAGCTACCATTTATTGGACAACCGATCAAGATCAAGAAAGTCAATACTGGAACAGAGAAAAAACTGAAGCTTGCAAATGTTGGAGATTATTGGGATGTTTCCACTATTGAAAAGATCACAAAATTGCTACATGAGTATCATGAATTGTTTCCAATCAAGTTCACTGGTATGAAGGGCATTAAAGGGCCTATGGGAGAGATGATTATCCCTTTGAAACTAGATGCAAGACCATTCAAACAAAGACCCTACAGATTGAACCCTAAATATAAGGAGAAAGTGAAGATTGAGCTCGACAGAATGCTGGAAGTAGGGATTATAGAACCTGTCAAAGAATCATAATGGATTATCCCTATGGTGTTACAAGACAAGAAGACAGGAGAGATCAGGATCTGCGTAGATATTAGAAATCTGAATGATGCATGTTTGCATGACCCCTTCCCTACGCTAGTCACTAATGAAGTGTTAGATAATGTAGGAGGCCAGGAGGTATATTCTTTTACAAATGGATTTTCAGGATACCATCAGATCCGGATTGCCAAGGAAGATCGCCATAAGACCACCTTTGCCATAGAATGGGGGTCCTACCAATATACAATAATGTCATTTGGATTGAAGAAATCCCTAGCCATATTTTCCAGGGTGGTGGTCGAAGAATTCAAGGAGTTTCTACATAAGTTTCTAGAAGCATACTTTGATGATTGGACTGTTTTCAGTTTATTGAAAAATCATATCGAATGTTTAAGGATAATGTTGGACAAGTGCAGGCATTGTCAGATTGCCTTAAACTTGAAGAAGTGCATTTTATTTTCACCATTTGGAGTGTTGTTAGGTCATATTGTATGCAAGCAGGGATTGTTGGTAGATCCATCTAAAATTGCCATCATAGTTGATCTACCCCCTCCTACTTCAGTCAAATAGCTGCGCACTGCATTGGGACACACTAGATATTACAAGAAGTTCATTAAAGGCTATGCCCATATTACAACACCCACGGAGAAGATTTTGAAGAAATATTGTCAATTTCAATGGATCGAAGAATGCCAACAGAGCTTCGACACGCTGAAATAGAAAATGGTTACTGCGCCTATTTTGGTTTTCCCATATTGGAACAAGGAATTTCACGTGCATGCCGATGCATATTCTATTGCATTAGGAGTTGTGTTAGCAAAAACAGGAACATGAGACATCGACCACCCATTATCTTTTGCTAGTAGGAAACTATCCACAACAGAGATTAATTACACCACCACTGAGAGAGAGGGGTTATCCATGGTGTATGCACTATAGAATTTCCGCCACTACTTGTTGGGAGGACACTTTAAAATGTTTACGGATCACTCTGCGGTGAAATACCTAGTCAACAAGCTAGTGTTGGGGGGAGAATATTTTGATGGCTTCTACTATTTCAGAAATATGATTTTGAGATCGTGATTAAGCCAGGAAGAATGAACAAAGGTCCTGACCACTTGTCGAGGTTGGAAAATGGAGAAGAGCCTACTAGTTTGGAGGATACACTGTCAGATGCATAGTTGATAGCCATTAGAAATATTGATGACCACTTTGAAGAAATAGTCCATTTCCTATCAACAGGAATGGCACCTAGTGAATATACAATCACCCAGAAGAAACAACTAGTAGTGTGCGTTGTAGAATTTTCACTTATAGCTGGAAAACTATACAAGATGGGACCTGATGAGACACTGAGGAGGTGTTTTATGGAAGAAGAGCGACTGTTGATTCTCACCGAATCTCATGAGGGCATCGTAGGAGGACACTACGAAGGGAAAGAAACTGTGAAAAAGGTTCTTAGATCTAACATTTGGTGGCCTACCTTACACAAAGATGCTAAGGACTATTACAGGGCCTGTGATGTATGCCAAAGAGTTGGGAAACTGTCCAGAAGAGATGAAATGTTGTTATCACCACAACTGACCCTACAAGCATTTGAGAAATGGGTCATTGACTTCGTAGGACTTGTTAACCCACCAGGGAAGCGCACAGGAGCAAGGTACATAATCACTGTGACATATTACTTGACCAGATGTGCCAGAGCGAGAGAAGTTAAGGACTGTAGTGCCACTACAGTTGTGCGCTTCATATTCAATGACATAATAACCAGGTTTGGATGGCTAGTGATCCTTATGAGCGATTAAGGAACACATTTCATCAATAAAAAAATTGAAGCCTTGACTCATGAATTTGCAGTCCATCATCAAAAGAGCACACCTTACCATCCACAAGTGAATAGGAGAGTTGAAGCATTCAACAAGATCTTGGAGACAATTCTAGCGAATATTTGCAGTGTGAACATGGATGACTAGGATTTAAGAATACCAGTAGTATTATGGGCCTATAGAACCACTTGCAATAAAATGACCATGCAGACCCCCTTCAAGTTGGTGTATGGTCTCGAAGTCGTTGTCCCAATGGAATATTCGGTACCCAACTTACGAATTGTTTCCTTTACATATATGGATGACACTGGCACTGTTCGAGAGAGTCTTGCGCAGTTGGACGAATTGGAAGAAGACGGATTCATTGCAGGATTTCACCAGAAGGTTCAGAAGGAAAGAGAGAAGGCCTACCATGACAGACACATCAAGAAGAACGTATTTAAGCAAGGTGATCTGGTACTGGTATATGACAGTAAGTTCATGAAGCAACCTGGGAAGTTCAAAACGCATTGGCATGGGCCATATGAGGTTTCCTATGTTACAGAAGGAGGAGTTGCGCAGTTGAATACTTTGAATGGAAAATGGAAGGAAGGTTTGGCGAACAGGAGCCGGTTGAAATTGTATTATGACAACCTGTTGCCTTGCATCTCTCAGTAAAATCATGAGGAAAAGGGTCTAGGTACTAGGTGCAGTTGAAACTGGGTACCAGACACAAAAAATATAGTCTGCACAAGGAAGGAAGGGAGGACTAGAGTTGGAAGCAAAGGATACCCTGTGCAGCCTGAAGTTGAAGTAAAATAGGAAGTTGAGATCTAAAGTGCCTTGGTTAAGGAAGCAAGTGAAGATCAAGGAAGAAAAGGAAAAATGCGAATTACGTGGAAGACACAGTGACTATTACTGGGTCAAAGTAAGAAAAAGAGAAGAAACGATGGAGCGAAGTAAGAGAAATCAAGATGTTGGATGAGGGGATCGAGGATGCCAGATCAGCAAGGAAGATCGATTGTGGACAACTCAACAAGCAGAAAAAACTACCGTTGGATGCTTTGGAGCACCATGCGAGAAGGAAGGAAAGACAAGCTAGCGAAGCCCTAAAACCATCGATCAAGTTGACCTAGGGTTTTAGACACCTAGGGTTTTGGTATCTAGGGTTTTGACACTTAGGTATCAACCTAAGGCTGTTGGTGAGTTATTGTAATGTATAAATAGAGGTCTAAAGGACCTGGGATGGGCTTTTGTTGTTGTTATGATTGTTGGTATTGTTGGTTCTAGTTTTGTTATTGGCATGAGTGATTATTGTCGAGAGAGAGAGAAGTGTTGAGTTTAGATCCTTTTGGTATTGTAAGATCTTCAGCTGGGTGCGAAGGTCAACCCTGCAGCTGGGTGCGCAAGAGGGGGAGATAAAGAAAGGAGAAGAATGAAGATCTACTAGCTAAGAGTGTATACAAGAACTATATGCTTCATATTAATATATTATAAAGCACAATTCTGTGGATGTAGCCCTACCGAGAGGGTGAACCATGTATATCTTGTGTTGTGTGTGTGATTGATGCTCTGTACTTTGTCATTTGGTATACTGTTATTGCATTAATGAGTTAGATCTTATAGATAGTTCTGCAGAGTAGATCTGATCAAGTAAGTGATATATAAATGTTGTATTGCTCTCATATTAGATCCACTTGGTATTCCCTTTGGTTGTAGACATCTCTATCCTGCAACCCCCCCATAGTTACTTCGGGTGAGACTGCATCTGCCTTGTAGGTGTTGCCGAAAGGGTTAGTAGTTAGGGAATTTTAGTGTGCTCTTGGAGATGAACCCTGGGTCTGCCCCTATGCCAACAATGTGAATCAGCTGGTTTATCCCCCTCTACACATCATTTGGCTCAGCCTCCTCCTATTGCAACAATTTTCTGATGGGTAGTCCCAGTGCAGTAGGGAAGATTGCGTCTCCACCTTAAATGATATGGAAAGATGACGTTGATATGGATTTTTTGGTGGTAATTTGATCTTCCCACAGCGCATAGATAAGCTTCTTATGATAGACTCTATTGTTGTCTAGCAAGAGCCTTTTGATGATCTTGGTCAGGCTCTTATTTAAGGATTCTGCTAACCCTTTTCCTTGTGGATAATATGTCATGGAATGCCCCAAGGTTATTGTTGGGTATGTGTTATATTCTTTGCACGAGTAGTAGTGTTTGAGCACCTGCACCGAGTGCGTAGAGGGGTTAGAGGGGGGGCGCAGGGGTTTGGGGGCAGCGCCCCCGAATTTTTTTTCTTCGGGCTGACATATTTTCGCTGGGCCGATATATTTCCGGGACGACATATTTCCGGGACCACATGATATTAGGTGGTTTTTCGGCACATGGTTTTTTGCCGATGGTTTTCTATTTCCGGTTAAGGAATTAGGGTTTTGGACTAATCCAGGTCATTGGGTTAGGGTTTTGGATGCCGCTGGCTCCTATATGTATATTGTATTGTAAACAATGTAACACGGTGTATGAATATAATATATGCTGGTTTTCCCGGTTTGGGTTTCTAGGTGAAAAATCTCTGTGTAATGTTTGTATTTGCCATTGTATCTTTTCTGTTCTTTTCTGAATATCAGTTTGCAGTAGATATTGTACAAGGTTAAAATTTACATTTGGTATCAGAGCTTTATTGGCTTCAGGGGGACGCCTTTGTCGTCAAGGGTTTGGCTCGGGACTGTGATAAGCCTTGTTACAGTGGGAGATCTGCGGTATTGTTTTTCAGGTGAAAATAAATGGCAAGTAATTTGAAGATGGAGATCGAGAAGTTTAATGGGAAAAGATTTGAGTTGTGGAAGCTCAAGATGGAATATCTTTTGGTAGACATAGATCAGTGGATCACGGTAGATCCAGGTACGGCACCTACAAGAACTTCTGTAGATGACTGGAAAAAGACGGATCGGAAGGCAAAGAGCACAATTCGACCGTGTCTCTCCGATTCAGTATTACTGAATGTGTCAGAGGAAGCTACAACCAAAGATTTATTGGAAAAGTTGGGGAAGTTGTATCAGTCTAAGTCCCTGGTAAATAAACTATTCCTAAGAAAGAAGCTATATAACTTGAGGATGAGAGATGGAGACTCGGTGGTAGAGCATTTGAACGCCTTCAATACTGTGGTAAGTCAGTTAGTATCTGTTGATATTAAAATTTCAGATGAAGATAAATGTATCAGTTTGTTGTGTTCTTTACCAGACTC
>ML793729.1:321055-331546 GCA_009831015.1 Picea engelmannii
CATTGTTGACTATGTAACCCTGTAACCCCCTGTGTGCAAAGAAAACAACAAGTGGGAGAATGTTGGGTATGTGTTATATTCTTTGCACGAGTAGTAGTGTCTGAGCGCCTGCGTCGGGCGTGCAGGGGGGCGGAGCCCCCTGCGCGGGGGTTCAGGGGGCAGTGCCCCCGAATTTTTTTTTTCGAGCCGACATATTTTCGCCGGGCCGAGCCGACATATTTTCGCCAGGCCGACATATTTCCGGGACGACATATTTCCGGGACGACATATTACTGGGATGACATATTTCCGGGACCACATGATATTAGGTGGTTTTTCGGTACATGGTTTTTTGCCGATGGTTTTCTATTTCCGGTTAAGGAATTAGGGTTTTGGACTAATCCAGGTCATTGGGTTAGGGTTTTGGATGCCGCTGGCTCCTATATGTATATTGTATTGTAAACAATGTAACACGGTGTATGAATATAATATATGTTGTTTTTCCCGGTTTGGGTTTCCAGGTGAAAAATATCTGTGTAATGTTTGTATTTTCCATTGTATCTTTTCTGTTCTTTTCTGAATATCAGTTTGCAGTAGATATTGTACAAGGTTAAAATTTACAGTTATGTTATAATCCTGATAAAATGTCTCCATATTTTTAGACTTGAATGTGGTCGCGTTATCTGTTATGATCTAAATAGGACACCCGAACATTGACAAGATGTTTGTCTCGAGGAACTGTATGATGACCACGTCGGTAGCTTGCTTTGTGGGGATCTCCTTGATACATATATGATGTATGCATACGAAAATGAATCAATGAAATGATGAGGCATCTGCGCATCTTTTTCTTCTTGAGGGCCCTCCGACAGATCGACAATGAAGTTCATTCCTACAACGTCGTAGTCCGACTGCACCATCAACTTCATGAGACCCTAACCCTTTACCATCTTTTTCAGCTTGATATGAAGATCATATTCTAACATGGCTTCTATCCACTTTCCTCTCCTTCCTTCCGGGTTAGGCTGAGTCAGGATGTCCTTTACTGAACTGCTGGTCACACAGGCGATGACGTGGGAGTGCAATATGTATGTCCTGAATTCCTTCAAATCATTTACTAAGGCATACGCTTGCTTTTCCATAATGTCATACTTTAGGGGAGCATCACGTAGTGTCCAAATGAAGTAGGCTATGGGTTTCTTGAAATCCTGTTCGTCCTTATGGAACAATACTCCAGCAATAGTGTGTTTTGAGGCAAATGAAAAAGGGAGGAAATCCTTCGTAAAGTCCGGGTTGGCTAGCATAGGGTATTTAGTCATAGCCACTTTGATATCTTCGAAGGAATTCTTGGCCTCTAGGTTCCACTTAATCTCATTTCCTTTCCTGAGCATACAAGTTATATGTTTTATGATTTCCGCCAAGTTTGGGATAAATCTCCTCAAAAAGTTCACCTTACCCAGGAAAGATTGTACCTCATTTTTACTGCGTGGGGTGTTGATCTTCAAAATCCCTTCAACCCTACTGGGGTCCATTTTAATACCTTCTTTGGAAATGATGTGCCCCAAAAGCTTGCCTTCCTCCACCGCGAAATGAGACTTATTTGGATTCAGTGATATGCCAAACTTTCCGCACTTCTGTAAAACCCTCTTCAAGTGCTCGAGATGTTGTTTGTCGGAGGTAGAATACACTGTGATGTAGTCAAGATAAATCACGATGAATTTGTCCTTCTCATCATCAAATGTGATTTCCATTTCCCTCTGAAAAGTGGCACCAACATTCATCAGGTTGAACGACATCTTAGAATACATAAACGTTCCCCACTGAGTGGTGAAAGTTGTCTTCTCTCTATTGTCCGGGTGGACAATGATTTGGTTATATCCTGAGAAATCGTCCAGCATGGATATATTCTAAGATCCCACCACCTTTTGCAAGATGTAGTCCATTTTGGGAAGGGGGTAGTGGTCTTTGAGAGACACCTTATTCAAATTTTGGAAGTCTACACACAGTCTAATTTCAACGCTTTTCTTTCTCACACGTACTAAGTTAGCTACCCACTTCGAGAATCTTAAGGAAACAATAATTTTGGCATCGAAAAGCTTCTTAACCTCTTTCTTGATCACGGCAGCAATAGGGCATTTATCCGTCTCGGATTCTGTTTGAAAGGTTTATGATATTCCTTGAGATGGATAACATGTTGGATCACCTTCGTTTCATACACTTTCATATTGTCGTAGCTCCACACAAAGAAGTCCAGGAAATATTTCATGAGTTTTATGTAATCCTGCTTAACCTTCGGACTGAGTGTTTTTGATAATTTTACCATCTTCAGCTCTGCCTCGGTCCCAATGTTGTAGTCTTCCACGTCTTCTGCTCTTGTTGTGATCTTGGGGTTCTCAGCCACATCATTTTTGTCAAACAACTTTTCTAGCATCACCAACCCCTTTGGAATAACATTGTTTTTCAGTTGTATTATATCCCTTCCCACGATCTGGTTATGGAAAGGGTCGTTGTCACTGTGCGCATATGTGCCCTCATCTTCGTCATCGTAGTATTCCCTGTCAATGTTTGTCTTAGAAAACTTGTCTCTCATGAGGAGGAACCTTTCCACATGTTTGTCATAATCAAACACTTACCAGTGTTTGATGTTGTCGGGTACTGCCAGCCTGTGTTTGACCTCGATTTCATATATTTTATCTAGAACAATGGGAATATTGAAAATCAAGGCCGAGGTGGTCAATGCGTTGGTGATCTGATTCTGTTCTCTGGGGATAGTAGTCAGGTCATACTCCAAAAATCCTTCGAGAAGGTCCAAAGCCATATTTTTGTATGCTCGTAGTCTGGGGTTTTTAGTCTAATACACACCCTTTACCTTATTTATGATCAAATCAAAATCTTCATGCACTGTTGTCCTCTGTGCGCCTAGTTCTTTCAAAACTTGTAAGCCCAAGATTAGCACTTCATACTCGGCCATGTTGTTAGCGCATTCAAGTGCGAGCTTGAATGAATGAAACTTTGTTCTTTCTTTAAGGGGGGCCACCCATATACCAACCCTGGCTCCTTCTCAGCTAACTGCAACGTCAAAACTCATGTTCCACATCCTGTTTTTCACGCGGTCTTCTGGGTCGACGCACTCTATTGTTTCTTGCGCGATTTTCTCATCAGTTGTCATGATGGTCTTCGATCCCTCTTCTCCGAAGTTAAAATCATTGTAGAATATAGACGAACCTACTTCGGTGTCGATGACGTATATAGGATGATTGTGGTGTTGTGTTTTGCTGCTTACCATGTATTTCAGCAGCACTTCTTTGTACAACCTTCTGTCATAGCCAAAAATAGGGATAGTGGTGTAAGTCATATCCATATGCATTGTGCCCTTCAACTTCGTAGCCCATGATCTTGAAAGTAGCATGCCAAACTTCAGGGGTACATCTGCGACGAGTCTTTCCATGACCATGTTCTTGGCAGGGATTTGAGCCAACGATACAACCAGGTCTTTGATAAGACCCAAACATTTGACTTTACTCGAATCGAAGGAGAAAAGGTCCTTGTATGGTCTAATGAATTCTAAACCTAGCTCATCCATGACCACCTTCAACATGATATTGCATGATGTGTCAGAATCAAGCATGGCATTATGCAAGTTCAGAACATGGATCTTCAGACTGACATAGAAAGGGGGCACATCTTCATCATCGCTTGTCTCTTCGACGTGCAGACCAAACAAGATGGCGGGGTGGTCGTCTCAAATGTTCAGAGTATCGGGGGCACCTCCCATTTTCATCATTTTAATGATTTGTTCCCAATACTCACCCTTTCTAATCATCTCATTGAATGGGATGAAGATTTTGATTTTGGCCATTTCGTGTTCAAAATTGAAAGGGGAACAGGTTTTTTCTACCTCTTTTCCACTCGTCTCTTGGCCTATCTCTGGGGATTTTTTGGGGACTTCCTCCTTCAACTTCTACTTCTCAGCTTCATCCTTGGCCACGTTGTCTGGTCTCGGTCGGCTTGTGGAAGGTGTGTCCATTGTAGGCTTCTTTACGGAGTCTGTTTGTTTCGACTCGGCAAGTACATCTTTACTCCGGAGGTTGTACTTCTTCTGGAACTAGATGATAGCATTTTGATAACCTTTCTTGAATTATTTTGTCTCCAAATATGGTGCATCATTTGTTTCGAGTATCATACCATCATCAGTTTCCAACGCGAAGTATTCATTTTTTCTCATATATCCATCGTGTTCGCTCTTCGTCAAGAACATGTGCAGGTTTTTGTCATCACAACAATGCATCTGGTCATAGAAAGACTGGTCAAAATCCTCGTCTGCGTAGTTGTTATGGAAAGGAGGTCTTGTTTACTGGTCACCTGGGTCCCGCTACTTGATTTGAGGAATCTGACCCCTACGAAGATTCTGATTTCTGGGTTGTGGGTCATTTTGTTCTCGTGTAATAGACCTGTTTCCCATGGACATTCTCTCCATCAACTTTTCCATGGTCTTCATCATCATGTCAAATTTGTCGTCTGAGGACCACGATGTTGATGACTGTGCATCTCCCTGGGGTATTTTGTCGCCCTGATTGAACTTCGGTTTGATTTTTCCCGACGCCATCATATTCACTTCAACCTCGATAGAGTTACTCATTATGGCATCCAGACTTGCCGATCTTATTTCTCTCAGCAGCAGAGAAAAGTCACTATCGAAGGAATCCGCATACTGCAAGTGCGTAGCAAAGGGAGGGGGATTTACTTTAGAAGGATGGAGTTGTATACCTTCAAAAAACGAGCCGATAATTCTTTCACTGTTACCTCCGGTGCTTTCTTCATGTTATTTTATTGTGTTAGCAGTCGCAAAGGGTTTTTCTTATCCCCCCATTTATTTAGGAAGGACCTTTCGAATGCTGCGAAGTCCCGAATGCTCATGGGCGGGAGGGATTTGAACCACTTTCTTACGTCTCCCAAAAGGATTTGTGAAAAAATCCTCATTTTTTCATCCGCGTAGTCTACCTCCTCCAGGTCGACAAAGTCGTTAAACCAGTCTAGGTGTTTCTCGGTGGAAACATTTCCCTCAATGTTGTAGAGTCTGATTCTTTGGATATAATTTTGAGGCAAGTCATGTAACTGGGCTGGAAGGATGAGAGGAGTGAATCGAGAAGCCATAGCCCTAGGGAGATTCAGATTTTGGGGGATATTATTTTTCACCAGGGCTTGGAAATTTTTCGGGTCGAAAATGGTCTTGTCCAAATTGGTTTCTGACTTAGACCTGAACATAGTTTTCTCAAAAAGTGCATCAAACTCAAGGTCGTCAATTCTCTATGCATCATCTTTGGGAAAGGACAGACTTCTGTCTAGGAAATAAAATGGGTTTGACACCTGCTCTCTAGCCTTGCACAAAATCTTCTTGGAGTCACACACAGGCTCAGACGGGTTTGGGTCAGGATTTGCCCTGGTGTAAAACATATTTGGAGCCAGTTTTCCTGATTAGTGCTACTTGGGGCTACTGGTT
The DNA here is from genome assembly GCA_009831015.1 of Picea engelmannii. Classification (NCBI taxonomy): domain Eukaryota; kingdom Viridiplantae; phylum Streptophyta; class Pinopsida; order Pinales; family Pinaceae; genus Picea; species Picea engelmannii. Next base: position 326,535 of record ML793729.1, read on the forward strand.
TGTTTAGACTAGAGTCCCTAGGGTAAAGGTTTCAGCTGGTATGGGTGTTTGTCCCTCTGTTACCCTCAGGGGTAAAATTGCAACATTTATCGTTCTCCCGGGGAAAATCTTTTCAACTTCATCCCCGACAATGACGCCAGAATGTTAGCACTCCATAAATCTATTCAGCTGAAAAACAAACGACGAAGGTAACTTTTTCAACCAACTTTGAGACCCGAAACTAGCCTTTCGTATCTGGAGAGGGTTCTCTCAAAAATGGTGCGGTCTCCGCGCAAAATATTACTTTGAAAATGATGGCTAGATTTAACACTTATGATAACATGGGTTCTGGATATATTGGCAAAGAAAAGTAAGACTTGGATATGGGGTCGATTAAAGGAAGAGATGGGACAAATGACTTAGTGACTGGATTCGAGAAGATAACGCTAGGCGAGCAACAACCTTCAGTGTAAAACCGTAATGGTGGCGGGAGAAATTACAGGAAGTAACTCAAGAGTGTTGTTGTGGACAAATTTAGATTTAGCTTGAGAGGAAAACATTTTGTCTAAGTGGCATGAACAAGGGGCACAGTACAACGAATCCGTAGGTTCGATAATTCATTCTGAAATAGACAGAAAAAGATATGGAATAAATATAACAGGAAAGCACATATGCAAAGAAAGAAACAAAATACATCTGACTATCACAACTAGAATCTTTTCATCAAATCACAGGACCTTTGCATTAAATTCTGGTCAAAACTTAGATTACATTCAATAGCTATTGTCTACCAAAATTTCCAACCAACCTGGCTTATATCAAAAAGATGAAATATATAAACGAGGGTGCCACTTGGGTTGCCCTGATTTCTAACTGTTAGCCCTAAACTAGAAAAACTGTACCACATGTGCCATAGACTCTTCGCATGGTACTATCCCAAAGTAGGAAATAATCGCGCATGTCCACTAACAACTGTCTTCAGGTTTTCCACGGGGTATGATTGCCGGTCATAATTTGAGGTGGGAAAAATGTGTTGATGTATCTCTTGATCGGGTATCCTAGTGAACATGTGTCTGTCAAAAACTTGTTGTCTGCACTGTTGGTTTCACCTTCTGTTATGCAGTTGTTTGATGGAGAGTTGTGCGCAACAAATAGTTGTTCGATTCTCGCAACCATTATCAAAATGGTAATGTTCTTTGGAGGATGCGTATCACTCAAAAACTGTCGTGAAGAAAATTCCGCTCGTTAAACTTTCTCTTTTTATGCGATGGCAAGAACCATGCAGATTTCCTTTTCGGTCGCTTCACATTCTCTGGGATGCTCCATGTTCCATTATTCTCCCAACCTTTTCACCTTTTGTAGCTGTATAATAACATTTTGTGCCTCTCTAAGCTGCATGTTCAGCCATGACACGTTCCCTCTAGGACTCTGTGCAGCTAATGCTTCCGCGGTCCTTGTCGCTAGATGTCACCTTAATTCCCTGTTCTTCTGATAAATCTCGACAATAGCCAACTTTTCTTGCTTCAACTGCTGAGATGGAGTTCCCTCACTTTCTCCCACACTATCCAATTTCCTTGCTCTGTTCCCGCATTCATGGCTCGATTTCCCGACAGCTTCTATCTGGATGATGCGTCCGAGTAGTTCCTCACCTGGGAATTTTAGCCTTCATGATCTCCTCGTTCTTTATCGTCCTGCCCCTCCTTCGAGGAAGATACTATTTGGAGGAGGAGGCTCTTTTTGTATCCCTCTCCTGTATGAATTTATTTGTTTCAGTTGTTCTGTGACTTGATCTGGTCTCTTCTGTAGGCAAAATAATGGTTTCTTCCACATATTTGGGAATGGTCGTCGTGGGTGCGAAAGAATTCCAATATCTTTGAGGTTCGGACCTCGCAGTTCTACCACTTTACGTGCCCTTTCATGTGCTATGAGAAGTCTCCATGGTGCGACCAAGGTATACTCTGCGCACAACGTTTTGAACGAATGAACCGGGGAGCGGTTCTGAACCAACTAGATTGGCAAGGGGGAACTGCGGAAAAAACTTAGGCCTGGTTCTATGATTGGAGGGCACGCTAAGCATCTGAGATTTATAACGAATATACCAAGAGAGGAAAACATGTGGGAAGCTAATGAATTTATGGTGACGAGATGTTTCAAGTTGAATTTCAGGTTGTTCATGGAAAATCCCCACATGTGGAATGCAGGTGATACAGTTTGTTGTGCATGTATAATACGAACGCTGCGATTTTTCATTCCCTCATCCTTCATGATGAACTGATAATAACTATGGAACTTGTTGACATGACCTTTATTGACCACTTGACTCGACTGGGGTACGTATAAATTGGCTTCTTAACAAGATTCGACCTTTTGGGAAAAGACATACCCGTACCACATATACAGTTTCCATCTATGACACCCTTTCTCATTTCCAAGGGCCAACCGACCATTTGCTGACTTCAAACTCATGGTGCTACATACCTGACTTCACATGTTTGGGTGCATGGATCATAACTTGATTTAAAGACGACTCTAAATGGAAATAAAAATGGTGGCACTAACACAAGAAATTCATAATTTTGTCATTGAATGTGATGTGTGTCAATGCAACAAGGGTGAAACAGTCAAATCTCCGGGCACACTACAACTGCTTTCAATTCCACCTGCTATTTGGAGGGATATCTCTATGGATTTTAATACAGTCTTACCCAAATCGGGAAATAAATCAGTCATCATGGTGGTTGTTGATCGCCTTTCCAAGTATGATCATTTATGTGCTCTTCAACACCCATTTACAACATCCACAGTGGCTCAACTTTTCATGGATCAGGTCTTCAAGCTTCATGGGATGCCGGATTCTATTGTTTCTGATCACAACCCAAATTTCACCAGCAATTTTTGGCAAGAACTGTTCAAGCTACAAGGCACCCAATTGCATCTTAACACAACTTATCATCCCCAGACTGATGGTCAAACGGAAGTTGTCAACAAGTGTTTAGAAACATATTTGAGGTGTTTTTCCTCGGAGAAGAAAAATCAGTGGGCTCAATGGTTACCCCTAGATGAATGGTGGTACAACACTTCATACCATACAACTACACGCATGACTCCTTTTGAAGTGGTATATGGACAAAATCCACCTTCAGTTCTCTCATACTTACCAGGTGTCTCGAAGGTCTAGGCGGTTGACCAAACACTTACAGTTCGCGAGGCTATTCTTTGTACCCTCAAAGAGAATTTGGTCATGGAACAGAATCACATAAAGCAACAAGCAGATCAAGGTCGCTCTGAATGTCAATTTGCAGAAGGGGATCAGGTGTTTCTTCCACTGCAACCTTACAAGAAAAATTCCCTCAAGGTCGAGCATTGTCAGAAGCTAGCGCCCAAGTTTTATGGTCCTTATACCATTCTTGAGCGTGTGATAAAGGTGGCCTATCAGTTAGCTTTTCCTTGTCATTCTAAGCTACATCCTGGTTTTCATGTTTCATGCTTAAAGAAGGTGATTGGAACTAAGTGTCAAATTCAAACCAACCTTCCCGAGTTAGACGAAGAAGGATCCATTTGGCTACAACCACAAGCAGTTTTGGACCAGTGTGAGCGTCGCCTGCGTCAGAGAACCATCAAGGAAATGTTAGTTCAGTGGAAATATACAACTCCAGCAGATGCCATTTGGGAACCAGCTACCATTCTGCAGGAGTTTTCACATCTCAAGCCTTGAGGACAAGGTTGTTTTTAAGGGGGAGGACATGTTAGGGTCCTAACCCGCATATAGGTAGAACAATATATTCGGATGTAATAAAGGTCAATATTAATAAGTCCTTGCAATAAAATAGAATAAGTTGACTGTAAGAAGACCTAATAGAAGCTTCCGCTTCTAGAAGGATCTTCCTCTAGATGCTTCTTTTGATAAACATATTTAGCATAAATAAGAGTCGAGGGTATGAGAACCCTAGCTTGGATATTATTGTAATAGAGCTTTGCTCGACTGGAGGTTTCCCCCTTGAAGAGGGCCATGAACATTGCTCTTAGAATCAAAGTGTTATTTCTTTTGTTATTCTTATATCATTTCAATGTTATTGTGGTGATTGTTCTAGTTATATTGTTGTTATTCTGCCATTTCTAGCATTTTATTTCTGTTCTGCATACTTTTTATATCTGGTATATTACAGTGTTGTACCACCCTAAGGCCCGATTCACAAATTTCTTGTCTTCCCTCCACCAATATGCCAAGAATAAACTGGTATTATGGCGTTCATAAAATGCCACAAACAATTCCTTGTTCAACTTGACTTCGATGTCCTTAAGTTTTTAGTATGCACCTACTTCTGTTGGCAAGAAGACATTGATACAGTCTCCATGTTTGTTATTTAGCAAGCATTTCTTTGCACTGACATGATGGATGATCCATTCTAAAGTTTCCACACATGGTAAAACTGTTAAAATAATGTAATTGCAAAGAGTATTCTTATTATTATTGCTATTTTATTCATAGGATTAATCCCCATTGTGGATTAATCATGTCGGTAATTGTATTAGGACCAAATCCCCTTTTGTGGATTGGTCATCGAACAATTGTAATAGGTAGAATAAGAAGTCGGCCCCAACAATTATTATTGAGACCCAGAATTAAATTAAAGGTGGGTTTACCCACCTAGAGTGAGAGGTCGTCCCTGCCAGTGAAACCCTTTCACACGTGCCAGTCTTGTATATATAGGGAGGCTAGCACCTGACTTTATCACACACTCACTTGCTCATTCTCTTATGAGGCAAGCTGCAATTACCAGTTGGAGAGAGGAGAAGAAGAGTGGCGCATCTTTTGGGGAGGACTATCTATATTGGTTTGAGTTATCTCTTGAACATTGTATTAGCAATTTATGATAAGGAAGTTTTTGATGGGTTTTCTTCCCCTAGAGGGTTTCCCGGGATAAATGTTGTGTCTCTTGTGAATGTGTATTTCTCAGTGATCTTGTTCTTATGATGCTCTTATCTATTGAAATGAAAAGAACTATAATAATGGCATAAACATTAACATGGTA